>PVLD010004246.1:0-128294 GCA_004027595.1 Dinomys branickii | reverse complement strand
TGGATGCTGTCCTACATAATGTTACCTTCATCTTTGTTACTCAGGTTACACAGATGATGGCCCTTTTGATCAGTTCGTTTTTTCTCCTCCCTCATCTCCGTTGCCCTACCACTCAATCAGTCATCTTCCCTGTGATAATAACTGTACTCCTGGGTTTATCTATATCCCTGGACTCTCACCTTGGGAAGAGATATAGCTGCCTCAGACTATACTATAACATACAGGGGTGTATACAAACTGCCATGGTTGGAGGTGGGAAAGCACATATGCTCACAGCGGACCGCCCGGCTCCACCCTGTCGTCGTGCTATGGGTGGGGCGGGTCCCGACCTTGTGGCTCCAGCATTACCGTTCCCCACCCCTTGCAGCTGGGCAATGGGTCTCCGAAGCTGAAGCTACGAATGCCGAAACGAGGGCGTGGGCCAGGGGTGTGCTTGGCGCGGCAACCTCCTCCCTCTCTCTCTTGTCTCCCTCCAACTGCGCCATGTCAGATCTGCGATCCCTTCCTCCATGTAATCTTCAGTTTCTAACGTGGAAAGTGATTCCTTATGAAAAGTACTTTGAGGCCTGGCCCATCCCCCTACACCACAGGACAGGTAACCAGGGCCTATGACTCAGCAACCAGTTTGGCAAGAGGAACACAGGTGCCTTGTCCATCCCCTACGCTTTGAGACTAGGCCACTGGTGGATGACAATCACATAGTGGGGCCTACAGTAAGACACACATGATGGACAGGCAAGGCTAGCAGGAGGGAAAAGTCTGAAATATGAGCCAACAGGTCATAAATTAGGTGAACCAGTGCTGTGCTTAGGTACAAAGACACATGGGAGAGAAACAGATGGATAGGACCACCCACCTTTTAAAAATATGATTATAACTTACTTTTTCTTTGTTTTTTCCCTTCTTTTCCTTTTTCTCAAATTTTATTCTTTTTTCTTCTTTCTTTTTATAGTTCTAATCCCATCCCTCAAAACCAGAGACCAAGTTCAAATGATCTTTCAAATATTCCTTCATTCTTTTTTTTCTGCACCTTCTCTAGTTACCCAAATCTTGCATGACCATCCTTTATCCTCCAGCCTTGCTTCTACTTCCTTTCCAGTTATCTTTATTTCACACACCATCCTTCCTAAATTTCCCCACCACAGGGGTAAATTCACTCTTAACAAGGGGAAACACATTGCATACAAACTCCTAATTTATAATTGCTTCTGTTATATATATAACTATAGACTTTGCTCCTATGGTCTAAAGTACAAAATCAATAGTTACCATAGTTTGTCAATTTCTAAATTATGTTTGATGCTGTCATTATTGCTAATTGCAGTATTGTAGATAGGATGTCATAACTGTTGTAATCATTTGTTCTCCACTGGGTAACAATATTGGGAAGTTCTGGGGTAATAACCTCATTCCTACCCCACACCAAAAGACTGGGGACTAAGCCAAACAGAAACAAACATCCTACTCTCAATTCATTGGGAAGGTAGATCTTGGCACAGACACAAACCAGGAATCTCCTACACATGAAGATATCCCTGAAGAAGACTATTCCTAGAGAGAGCTTGAAAGTAGTGAAATAGCTACTACTACCAAAACTGACAAGGGTCATCACAAAACACAAAATAAAATTTCTTAAGATAGTAAATGCAAAATGAAGGAGCAAAATACAATCTCAGACCTCCAACCTAGCCAGAACGAGTCCAGGAGATATTGACATAGAAGAACTTATAAGCCATACACATGGAACTTCTGAAATGATAGCAACTGAAGTAAAGAAACAAATCCATGAAGCTATAGAGAAAATCAGATCAGAAATAATCTCTGAGGTAAAAAAGAAATGGTACCTATAATGAAATAATTGCCAAGCATATCTAAAGAAGACATAAATTTAAAAAAAACAGAAGAATATAGAAAGATGATGGAAACCTTGAATGAACAATATAGGAAAGAATTCAAACATACAAAACAAATGCAAAGAGATACACCTGAAATTAAAAGTTCCGTTGAAAGCTGGAAAAACCACTTCAATGCAACTGAAGACAGACTTTTAGACCTTGAAGACAATGTTGCAGCTAGTGACCATGAAAGGAAAAAATCTAAAAATAACAAGGAGCCAAGAAATAACAATTCGACAGCTGAAAGATTATGGAAAGAACAATATAAGAAGATATAGCTGCCAATGAAAAAGCAGGACTCAACAGAAATGTTATAAAAAGCCTACTTGCAGAAGTAAGAGCAGAAAATTTCCCAAGTATTGGAAAAGAATCTGACATAAAGTTAAGTGAGGCATATAGAGTTCCAGATAGCCTTAACCGAAATAAATCCACACACAGACACGTGATAATCAACATGCCAGACATTCAGCATGAGAACAGAATATGCAAAGCTGTTAGAGAAAAGAAACAGATCATTTATAAAGGAAAGCCCGTCAGAATCACAGCAGATTTCTCAATACAAACCATCAAGTCAAGAAGATCTTGGAGTAACATATTTCAACTCCTGAAAGAAAACAATTTCCAATCCAGATACAACCTGCAAAACTATCTTTCAAAATTAATGGAGAAAAAAATACTTCCACAAAAGAGAACAGCTGAAGAAATTCATGACTATGAAACCAACCCTACAAAGAATACTGAAAGATATTCTAGAAAGAGATAAAAATGACTCCCACTCCATGAACAACAATAAAAAGAAACCACCAAGCAGGGCAAGCAATTAAATACAAGGGAAATTTAGGGAACCAACAGCAGGAAAATAACATGACAAAGATAAGCCAACACATATCAGTCATAATCCTCAATGCAAATGCCTCAATTCACCAATTAAAAGAAACAAGCTGGCAGAGTGGATCAAGAAACAAAATGCAACAATATGCTGTATGCAAGAACCATATTTAACTCAAAAGGAAATTCATAGACTGAAAATAAAAGGATAGAAAACAATACTCCACATGGCAGGAACCCAGATAAAAGCAGAGGTACTTATTCTATTCACAGACAATGTGAAGTTTAAAGAATGATCAAATGAAATAAAGAAGGTTGCTACATACTTGTTGGGGGAAAACTTCAAGAGGAAGAGATAACAATTATATATGCACCAAATATGGGAGCACCCAAGTATATAAAACAAATACTAATAAACATGAAAAATCAAATAACCATTAACACAAATTTAATGGGGGACCTTAACACCCCACTGTCACAAAGAGATAGATCAACTAGACAGTTAGAAAACAAGTAGCAGCACGGAATAAAACTTGTGAACAAATGGACTTAGTAGACCTTTACAGAGGATTCCACTCAACAAAATCAGAATACACATTCTTCTCAACTGCACATGGGACATTCTCTAAAATACACTATATACTAGCCCATGGAACATGCTGAGGTAAATGCAAAGGAATTGAAATTATCCCATGCATATTATCTGACCATAGTGCAATGAAATTGCAAATTAATGACAAAAGAAACAACAAAAACCCCATATAAACACATGGAGATTAAACAACACCCTCCTAAACAACCAATGGGTCAGAGATGAAACCAAGGAAGAAAATGAAAAATATCTGTGATCAAACAAAAATACAAATACAACTTACTGGAATCTGTGGGATGCAATGAAGCAGTCCTCAGAGGGAAATGTACAGTGGTGGATTCTCGTATCAAGAAGGCAAAATGAGAACAAATAAATAACCTGATTCTGCACCTGAAGCTTCTAGAAGAAGAAGAGCAAATCAAGCTCAAAGCTCAAAGAAAGCAGAAAATTATAAATATCAGAGCAGAAATTAATGCAATTGAGACAAAGAAAACAACACAAAGAATTAACAAATCAGTGAGTTGGTTTTTTGAAAGGATAAATAACTTTGATAAGCCCTTAGCCAACCTTATCAAAAAAAGGAAAGAAAAAATCTCAAATTCATGGAATAAAGAATGAAAAGTGTGAAATCACTACAGATCCTGTTGCAATTCATAAGTTCACCTAGAGCTACTGTTATGGTTTGGTTCTGTATGTCCTCCCAAAGCCTCATGTAGTCACGGGGCAGGCCTCTAGAGTTTATGATTGATTCATGAGTGTGAGTGCTACACCCACCCTGGGGCAGATAGTTTGCACATGTAACAGAGGGAAAGGGGTTGCTTGCCATCACTTCTCCATTTTGCTCTTGCTGCTTTTGCTGTGTTGTACCATGATGAACAGTTGCCCTTTGCCATGTGCCACTCTGCCTTGGAGCCAGCTGACTATAGACTGAAACTTCCGGAAACTGTGAGCTAAGTAAACCTTTCTGTCCTTAATTCTGGGTGTCAGGTATTTTGTCTCAGTAATGAGAGAAAAGTAATCAAGACAAGGATGGAAAATACAGAAGAAATGGACAGAATCCTAAGTGTATTTGAATTACCAAATCCAAGTCATGAAGATATAATTCTGAATAATCTAATATCAGTTAGTGAAATTGAAAATGTGTTTAAAAAATTTCCAACAAAGAAAATCTCAGACCCTGATAAATTCACATCTGAATTCTACAAGAAATTGAAAGAATATTTACTGCCAATACTCCTCAAACCCTTCAATGAAATTGTAAGGGAAGCAGTTCTCCCTAAATCATTTCTGGAGGCAAGTATTACACTGATGCCAAAATTGGAGAAAGACTCAACCAAAAAAGAGAACTACAGGCCAATATTCCTAATGAACGTAAGTGGAAAAATACTCAGTAAAGCACTAGCAAACAGAAGGCTGTAAATCTTCAAGATTACACACCATGACCCAGTGGGATTCACCCTAGGGATGCAGACATGGTTCAACATATGCAAATCGATAAATGTAATACACCATATCAAAAGAGCAAAGTCAAAAATCACATGATCATCTAAATAGATGCAGCAAAAGCATCTGACAAAGTCCAACACCCACTCATGATCAAAACCCTAAAGAAAATCAGAATAGATGATCTCTACCTGATCAAAGCCATCTATAACAAACTAACAACCAACATCATACTAAATGAACAAAAGCTGAAAGCTTTCACTCTAAAACAGGAACATGACAAGGATATCCACTATCGCCACTCCTTTTCAATATAGTTCTGGAAACATTAGCCAGAGCAATTAGACGAGAGAGAGAAATAAAGGAATGAGAAAAGGAAAGGAAGAATTTAAATTATCAGCATTCCCAGATGACATGATACTTTACATGGAAGATCTCCAAAACTCCAACAAAAACCTCCTAGAATTACTAAACATATGAGTAGCACAGTTGGATACAGGGTCAATACTCAAAATTCAATACCATTCCTGTATACAAACAGCAAACACACTGAGTGAAAAATCTGTGAAACCACAACTTTCTCAATAGCATCCAAAAAAAAGAAATACTTAGGAATCAATCTAACAAAGGAAACGAAGATGTATCCATTGAAAACTATAGTACTTTGGAAAAAGAGATTGAAGGGCATTTCAGAGAACAGAAAGATATTCCTTGCTCATGGATAGGAAGAACCAACATTATGAAAATGGCCATAATCTCAAAGCTCATACATAGATTTAGTGAAATCTTAATCAAAATAACATTAGCATACCTCATCATACTAGAGAAAACATTCCTAAAATTCAACTGGAACCAAAAGAGACCTAGAATAGCAAAGGCCATCCTTGGTAAAAAAGGAAAAGTGGAGGCATGAAAATCCCTGACTTTAAATTACAATACAAAGCTACTGTGATAAAATCATTATGGTACTAGGAAAAAAAACAACAACACAGACCTAAGGATCAATGGAACAGATTAGAGGGTGCAGACACAACTACAAACACACCCTACTACCTTATCTTTGACAAATGGGCCAAACATGTTCACTGGAAGAAAGACAGCCTCTTTAATAAATGGTGCTAGTAAAACTGGCTTTCCACGTGTCAAAGCTAAAACTAGACCCATGTCTATCACCATGCATTAAAGTAAAAATGGATCAAAGATCTAAAGATTAAAACAAAAGCACCAAATCTACTGGAAGAGAAAGTAGGTAGAAATCTTGAAGACATACGGGTAGGCAGAGAATTCATGAACAAAAACCAAACTGCATGTGAAGTACTTCAAAGAATCAACAGCTGGAATCTTATCTTATTGGGAAGTTTTTGCACATCAAAAGAAATCATCAACAAAGTAAAAAGAAAATCCACAAATTGGGAAAATTTTTACTCAACTGCCCCTCAGACAAAGGACTTCTATCTACAACACATAAAGACTTTAAAATTTCAGCCCCCAAAATTCAAGGACAATAGCCATAATGGCCAGGTGTGATGAATACAAATTTCTCATATGAAAAAATACCAATGGCAAATAAATATATGAAAAAATATTCAACATTATTGGTCATTTGAGAAATGCAAATTTAAACAACACAGATTCCATCTCACCATAGAAAGAATGGCTATCATCAAGAAATCAACCAATAACAAATGCTAGTGGGGCTGTGGGTAAAAAGAAACCCTTCTCCACTGTTGGTGAGAGTGTAGACTGGTATAATCACTGTGGAAATCAGTCTGGGGATTCCTCAAAAAACTGGAATTAGGGGTCTCATTTGACCCAGTTAGTCCCTTTCTGGGTATTTTCCCAGAAGAATTGAAAACATCATACCACAGAAATACATGTGTACCCATCTTTACGGTAGCACAATTTGTGGTAGCTAAATCTTGGAAACCACACAAATGTCCATCAATGGAGGAACGGATAAAAAAATGTGGTATGTTTATACGATGGAATACTACTCAGGCATAAAGAAAGATAAACTCGAGGCTTGTATAGGTAAATGGATGCAACTAAAGGCCAAGCTCACAAGTGAAATAAATTAGACTCACATGTCTAAACATCATATTGTTTCTCTATTATAAGAAACTGAAAGAGTAAATAAGAACCAAAAGGTACAATAGATATTGTGAAAGGGAGAGAAACTGCTCAAAAGGAAAAAAACAACTGGAATGGGGAAAGGAGAAAAGAAGGAAGGAAAAATTAAAAAGATATGTATGCAAACAAGATATCTAAGATAATTGTACTGCTAGTTTATTATTTTTGAAAGGAACAGTTAATGTTTATATTGTTTGTTCAATTTTGCATGTCTATGTATTATAATCTGTGCAACTACTTTGAAGATAACTATGCAATATAATAATCTTGTTTTGAAATTCTGTATCATTTTCATTGTTTTCTCTCTGTTCAAAAAAAGGAAAAAAACTACTTTGAGTCTCACTTAGGTTGCAAAAATTGGAACAAGTGAATTTCGTTAGCCTACTTGCTTGTAACCAGCCATCTTGTTTCAGAAGTTAGAAAAATGGTTTACTTTATATTCATATATAACATAAACAGAGTCATAGGAGTAGTGAAATGATCAATTGATTGTGTCAATTTGAAATTAGAAACTTTAGAAAATTGGATGAGCAGAAGGCCCGCTCTAGGTGGTTTGTAACCTGGATGGTATAAAGAAGATGAGGAAGGACAGATCTGCTTCTGTTCTTAGGAGGAGCTCTAATCTTCACCTTAAGCTTGGACATTATCTCCTTGCTTCCCAGGTAGACTCTTCAGCTTCTGTCATAGGCTCTTCAGCTTTGTAGCACAGACTCCTCAGCTTCCACTGCAGATCCTTCATCCTTCCAGTGTAGACTCTTCAGCCTTCTGGCACAGACTCATAGACCTCCTGATATGGACTTGAGGGGCACTGCACTGAATACTAGACCTTAGATGGAAACCTTCAGCCACCCTCCCCATTCTTCTTCATATAATTCTGTGGGCAACCATGATATGCTGATGTTGTCATTTCTTATACATTTGTGTATCTTGTAGTATATCTATTTTTCTAGTAGAACACCGACTGATACAGCTAATATTTATTGAATACTAAGTATGTGTCAGGAAATGTCTGAGAATTTTATAAGAATTGTCTCTGTCAATATTCCAAGTAACCCTATGAGTCAAATAACATTTATATTCCTATTTCATGGTTTAGGAAACATCAAATAGTTTTCTTGAATCAGCAGGTAGAAGTTCACAATTTTGAACAAAAAAACAGGAACTAGAGTTAGGTGACAACTTACCATGACACCAAAATAGTGAAAAATTGGAAGGAAAACAAAGTCTTAAGTTTTATGCCAGGCAGAAGCCTGCTGTTGTTTTATCCCTTTGTACCTTCGGACCTTCTCTTTAATTACCAGTCTTTGCTACTAGTGAGCAAGTACATAATTGAGTCCAACCTAGAAAAGCTATCAAAACTAAGATGCAAGTAGGGCAGATGTACAGAGTAGAGGGTAGGCTTGGGTGGATCTACTGTGAAACAGGAGGACTTTGGAGCTGCCAGGGTAAAGCTTATGAATTCTATGTGGTTATGGGGAGAAGGACAGAACCTTACAGAATGGAAGAGGGCCAATGAGAAACAAGTGACAGGCAGAACAGCTTCCCTCATGTCATCTAAGGATGCCCACATGTGTGTTTTTGCTGTTAAGTAAAGGCTATGCAGTCACAGACAGAGGAGAGAAGGAGTGAGTAGGAAAGTGTTTATTGTTTCTAAAAATACCACCCACATACATTTGCACATCATTTTATAGTATATAATCTAATTTCATAGACATCTCACCAGATAGCCTAGTAATGATTGTTCCAATCTGTAGGTCCTTCTTCTGTGCAGTGGCAGTGGAAAGCAATTAGCATGTGCAGGAAACCAAGAATGTTTACACTCCATGCTTCAAAGCTAATCATCTCCCAGTAGTTCATTTGTGCACTTGTTTGTATATAAACTCTTTATTGCCAATAGAACTGGGGGTAGCAAGGGTTTCAAGCACATAAAAATGTCCTTGTCCTTCCATATGGCCTGACTGAGACAGCACATTGTTGAGCCATGGCTTGTGAATGAGTGGCAGGACCTTCATTTAACACGTCTTTCATTTACTTTTCATAAGGGAAGCACGGAGAAACCCCAAGGAAGAGTTTCTCATTGTTCTTCCAAGCTGTTTGCACACTCAAACAGGTCTTGGTCGTGGGTGATGTTGAGTAGCTGTAACATAAGATGTTTGGAAAAGAGTGGGTATGGCTAACTAACAGTTTTCCTCACACGGATACACAGATGGTGAGGATCAGTCTTTAATACCCATCTGCTGGGTCTCTCTTGAGTTAAGAGATGTGTGGTTCTTCTACTGGCACCACTCCTGAAACCCAAACCGGCTGGGAAGATGATCTCTGGCATTGAATTACTCACCGAGACCTGTCCTTTATACAGACTTGAATTCTTATGTCTCCCCGCATTCTGTCATAGCAGACTAAGCACAAAGCAATCAAACACATGAAGCCTTCGTTATTTTACTGGGAATCAAATAGAATAGCATCCGTCACTTCATTTAAATTGGCAGATTTCCACTCCTAGCTTCTCTCGCCAATGTTGCTGTGGATTGACGTGGCTGATACTTGGGCTGAGTTCCCATCACTCTTAGCAGTTGGCAGCAGCATGTCCCAGAGGTGCCTGCAGCTGTGACTAACTACAGTACTTCCTACCAGGCAGACGATGGCAGGTCAAAGGGCATTCATGGGGCTGCACATAAAGTCACCTTTCCTTCTTTTTCTGTTTTTTCCTATGTACCCAGTTTTAAGGGTTTCCTCTCCTCAGTGTATAACTGTCCCCATTGCTGTTTAAAAATAACATATGTAAAATATTAATATCTCTATTAATATCTAATCTATCTATATTACTGATACACAGTATGAGTAAAGTAAATATCAAGTGGGACTATGACACGTGAGCAAGCACACTCTTCCACGGATTGTTCCAGATTTTGGTACTGGGAGTGGCACTAGAGAAACACAACTGTGAAGATGAATTTTTCAGTGGCTTTATGGCTTCTTGGGAGTTGGCTTTCCAATTTGATGAGACCTAAAGATGCCATGGTGTCTCCTTATAACTCTGTGTGGAATACTGGTAGTCCTTGGTGTGAACTGTTTAAAGTCTTTGTAGTGTAGATCCATTTGATTATTCTAATTCACCATTTGCGAGATGTGAGGAATTTAGTGACTCAGTACATAAAAGTTTTGAATATTTTTGGCAAAGTGGAAAATATAATGATGCTAGCTAGATCTTAGCATCTCTGGACAAACTAGTGAAGCAAAACAATGAGCTCACAACATCCATAGGAAATTTAAAGTCTTCTGATTGTGAGGCCAAATTAACAAAGGAAAATAAGGAGCTCAAAGATTCAAATTCTCAAGTCCAGACACGCATAAGAAATTTAAAATTTTCTAAGTGTATCCTGAAAGAAAACCTCTCTTTTAGCCACAGGGCTAGGATTGCAGGGAGCCAAACACATGCCCTCATAATTCAGTTGGCTGAACTACAATGTAAGTTTAATGCTTAGCCTTGAAGGCTATCTGAAGCAAAGGTGAGGGAACTAGTCAGAAAAAAATAGGATTCCATAAACTGGGATGGGGACATTCAGGAGGATGTGCAGTTTCTAGATTCTAATGAGATTACTGTGCTGGAGGAAGAGAATTCCCCATCCATAGTAGCAGAGGCATCTCCAGCCCCACCCTCTTCATTGTTGGCCTCTTTTCATATTCTTGGGGAAACTAATCCTGTGTTGACCTAAAGGGATAATTCTGACACTCTCCAGCACTCACCCTCACCACCTACTCTTGGCTCTAAACCTACAGTCAGGTTCAGATCACAGAAGGCTCCTAACGGAGAGGTACATAGTATGACCCATGAGAGGGTCGATTATTCTCCCAAAGAACTTGAGTTTTCTAACTCTTATAAGCAAAGATTTATGAGCAAGTATATGAATGGATTTTAGAGGTGTGGGATAGTGGTAATACACACACATACACACACCCCAGGGTCGGGCTGAGTTTGTTGATATAGGCCCATTAAGCAGGGATTTTGAATTTAATGTTGCAGCTCATGTCGTAAAGGAAGGTGTTAGTAGTTTATTTGGTTGGTTGGCAGAAGTATGATCAAAAGGTGGCCCACCTGATATTCCATGGTTTACTGTTGATGAGGGGATTTAGAGCCTTAGGGAAACGGGAATGCTGGAGTGCATCTGTCATGTTAAACCTAATTCTCTACACTGGGATGATTCAGAACATATACCCCTCACTAACACCTTGAAAAACAGATTTGTGAGGGGAGCACCAGCATCCCTGAAGAGCCTTGTCGTTGCTCTTTTCTGTATGCCAGACCCGACAGTGGGGAACATGGTTACTCAATTGGGAAATTTAAGGGCAATGGGCCTGGTTGGATCCTGGAGTGTCAGAGACCAAGTGGCAGCACTTAATCACCAAATGCAGGGTCCATATAGTTACTGTAATGGACAGCAGAAGCAGAACAATGACCAGAATGACCTGATACATGTAGACCTATATGGAATTGGCTGATGATCCCGTGTTCCCCCAAAAAATAATGAAATAGATGGAAAGCCTACAAAATTTTTACTAGACTTACATAATCAAAAAAATTTAAGGAAAAATGAACAGAAACTTACTTCAAATTGTGTTAACAGGCAACCCACAGCCCCTAGACCAGTTCCCTGATTTCAGTTTACAGAACCAGAACCCCTTAAACGAAGGGGAAGCCATGTCCCCTTGGGGAAGGATCCTGATGCACCAAAAATTTATATAGTCAATATTTCTCCCATCCATCCCTAGAGTGACCAAGGGCCTTTTGCCTAAGTGACTACACTGGAGAAGGTAAATTATCAGACATTTCAGGGACTACTGGACAGTGGTTCTGAACTAACATTGATTCTAGGGGACCCAAAACATCATTGTGACCCTCTAATAAGAGTAGGGGCCTATGGAGGTCAGATGATCATGGGAGTTTTAGTAAATATCTGACTCACCATGTGTCCAAGAGGTCCTTGAATCCATCCTGTAGACATTTTCCCTGCTCCAGAATGCGTAATCGAGATACATATGCCTAGTACCTGACAGAATCCTCACATTGGTTCCCTAACCTGTAGTGTGAGGGCTATAATGGTTGGAAAGGCCAAATGGAAGCTGTCAGAGTTGCCTTTATCTGGTGAAATAGTAAAGCAAAAACAATACCACATACCTGGAGGGGCTGCAGAGATTAGTGCCACCATCAAGTACTTGAAGGATGCAGGGATGGTGGTCCCCACCGCATCTCCATTTAGTTCTCCCATTTGGCCTGTGTGGAAGATGGATGGGTCTTGGAGAATGATGGTAGATTACCATAAACTGAGTCAGGGGTGACTCCAATCACAGCTGCTGAACCAGATGCGGTTTTCTTGCTTGAGCAGATTAACACATCTCCTGTACTTGGTATGCAGCTACTGACTTAGCAAATGCCCTCTTCTGCATACTTATCTATAGGACCATTGGAAATAATTTTATTTCAGCTGGAAAGGCAAAAATTACACCTTCACTATCCTACCTCAGGGTTACACTAACTCTCCAGCCCTGTGTCACAACTAGGTTCATAGAGATCTTGATCACCTTTCCTTCCCACAGCGTATCACACTGGTCCATTACATAGATGGTGTTATGTTGATTGGGCCAAGTGAGCAGGAGGTAGCAAGCACTCTGGATTTCTTAATAAAGCATTTGAGAGCCAGAGAATGGAAAATAAATCCAATGAAAATTCAAGGTCCTCAGTGAAATTCCTAGTTGCTGCATCTGGCTCCCCGCACAACCAGAAAAGGGGCACAATTTATTGGCCTGTTTGTAGGAGACAATGCACTCTTCACTTAGGTGTCTTACTCCAGCCCATTTACCAAGTGACTAGCAAAGCCGCTAGTTTTGAGTGGGGCCCAGAACAAGAAAAGGCTCTGCAACAAGTTCAGGCTGCTGTGCAGGCTGCTCTCCCACTGGGGCCATATGATCCAGAATATCCAATGGTAATTGAAGTGTCAGTGGCAGGTAGAGATGCTATTTGGAGTTTCTGCCAGGCCCCCATAGGTTAATCACAACAGAAGCCTTTAGCATTTTGGACCAAATCTCTGCCATCATCTGCAGACTATTCTCACTTTGAAAAAAAGCTCTTCACCTGCTACTAGGATTTAGTGAAAACTGAATGCTTGACTACGAGACAGCAGGTCACCATGCAACTTGAGTTGCCTATCATGACCTGAGTATTATCTGAGTCATAAGGTTGGACATGCACAGCAACTATCATTAAATGGAAATTGTGTATGTGTGATTGATCCAAAGCAGGTCCAGAGGTGTTACGGCTTGTGTCTAGATGTCCCCCAAACCCTTGTGCAGTCATAGGTGGGACTTTCTCAGAGGTGGTTGAATCTAGAGTATGTAATTGATTCATGGTGCAATGCCAGGATTAAGGGTACTAGGATTAAGGGTGGGTGATTACTGAATCATTCCCTGATGGGTTTGGCACTCCCTTAATCCTGGTAGCTTGGGTAGAATGTAAGAGACAGGGGCTCATTTTGTCCCTTGCTTGATTTCCTACCTTCTACATGCCATAAACTATTTCTCCTAGGTGATGCCACCTTGCCTTGGAGACAGCCCACTATGGACTAAAACCCCACAAACTGACCTAAATAAAAGCTTCCTTTCTTAAGGGTATCAAGTACTTTTATCTCAGGAACATAGAGGTGGTACAAGTTAATTACATGAAGAAGTTGCCTGCGTGCCCATGGCTCCTGCTTCTGCTGTATTGCCTTCTGCTTGCCAGCATGCACCTGTGGCCTCATGGGATGTACGATATGATCAACTATCAGAGGAAAAGAGGGCACTGCCTGCAAGTGGACAGCCGCAGCACTACAGCCCCTTTCCAAGACATCCGGATCTAAGGGGCAGTGTTAAAGGGAAATTTTCAATGTGGGCAGAACTTTGGGGAGTACACCTGGTAGTATATTTGCTGGGAAGGAGAAATGACCAGATGTGTGACTCTATATTGATTTATGAGCTGCAGCCAATGGTCTGGCTGGATTGTCACAGGAATATATTTGAGGAATATAACCTCAAAATGGGTGACAAAGATATTTGGGGAAGATGTCCTGTGGCTAAACCTCTCCATATGGGCAAAGGATGTAAATATATTTGTTTCCCATGTAAAAGCTCACTAAAAGGTGACTTCAGCAAGTGGATAAAATGACCCATTTTGTAGATGGTTGTCAACCTCGTTATTCAGCAACCCCTGTCATTGCCCAGTGGCTCATGAGCACAGTGACCATAGTGGCAGTGATGGAGGTTATGCATGGGCTCAGTAACATGTCCTCCCACTCACCAAGGCTGAGCTGGCTATAGTCTCTGCTGCATGCCCAATATACCAGCAGCAGAGACAAACACTGTCTCCAGTATGGGGTCGTTCTCTGGTATTATCAACCTGTGACCTGGTGGCAAGTTGATCATATGGAAAGTGATTGCATTTTGTCCTTACTGGCATAGACACTTATTCTGGATATGGATTTGCCTTCCCTGTTCATAATTCTTCTGCCAAAACTACCATCTGTGAACTCACAGAATGGCTAATCCACCATTATGGAATTCCAGGTAGCATTGCCTCTGACAAAGGAATACATTTTATGGCCAAAGAAGCTAGGCAATGGACTCATGCTCATGGAATTCACTGTTCTTACCATGCTCTTCACCACCCAGAAGCAACTAAATTGATATAAAGGTGAAATGGTCTTTGGACAACACAGTTACAGTGCCAACTAGGTGACAGTGGCTTAAAAGGCTGCGGCAAGGTTCTTCAATAGGCTGTATATGCTTTGAATCAGCATCCACTATGTGGTACTGTATCTTCCATAGCCAGGATTTATGGGTTCAGGAATCAAGGGGTTGAAGATGAAATGGTACAATTCACCATTACCCCCTATGATCCACTAGCAAAATTTTTGCTTCATGTGCCTGTGATCTTATGTTCTGCTCTCTGGTAAGTCTTAGTTCCAAGGAGGGGAAGACTTTTATCAGGAAGCACAGCAATGATGTCATTGAACAGGAAGCCAAGAGTTCCCCCTGGTCATTTTGTTTCCTCCTAGTCATTTTGGTCTCCTCCTGCCTCTGAGAAATAAGTTAAAAGTGGAGTCCCAGTGTTGTGAGGAGTGACTGGCCCAGACTATCTAGGGAAAATCGGACCACTGCTCCACAATGGAGAGAAGGAAGAATATATGTGGAGTGCAGGAGATCCCTTAGAGCGCTTCCTAGTAATACCATGCCTTGTTATTCAAGTCAGTGGGAAACTACAACAACCTAATCCAGGAGGAATGGAAAATGCTCCAGAACCTTGAGGAATGAAGACATGGGTAACTCCACCTGGGAAAGAACCAAGACCTACTGAGGGGCTTGTTGAAGGCTAAGAGAATACAGAATGGATAGCAGAAAAAAGTAGTTCTAAATACCTGCTACGACCTACAACAGCTGATTCCCAGTAGCTATAACCCTGTGATCAGCTACAGAAATGTGGATTATAATTAGTTCTCTCCTAATATGATTCTAATGTAATATGGTGTTGATAGACTTAATATTGGTTCTCAAGGATTGTTCAGTCTATGTTATAATGTTCAAGGTGTGAAATGTTAAGAGCAAGCATTACTGAAAGAAAACGCCTTCTATTCTGGGGAGGGAATTAATGCATTTCCATTTGGACACAGGATAGTTATAACATCTTAGGTGTAATTATGAGCTTGTCTTTGAGATTGGTTTAAAGATAAGTGTAGTTGTCAAGTTGACAAGGGGTGGATTGTGATGGTTGATTGATTGTGTCATTTTGAGTAAGAGAAGCTCAACTAAATTGGCTAAGCAATTCCACACACTCAAGTGTGGAAGACCCACCCTAAGCTGGCTTATTTCCTGGATGGTATAAAGGGGAAATGAGAAAGGATGGATCTGCTTCTGCTTCTTTGGAAGAGATCCAGTCTTTGCCTTCACCTGGGATATCATCTCCTGGCTTCCAGTGCAGAATCTTTAGCTTTCAGCACAGACTGCCCGGCCTTCCATCATGGACCCATTGTCCTCCTCATACGGACTTTCATGGAGCACTGCAGTGAGCTCCAGACTTTTGAATCCTTAGGTCTCCAGTGTGTGGACAGATCCTTTGCACTCTTCCACACATGACTCTGTGGGTGGCCATTTTAAGCCAACCATGCAAATTCTTACATATTTGTACATGTTATATTATATCTGTTTCTCTAGTGCCACTGACTGATGCACCAGGGAACCTTCACAATAATGTCTTAGATTCACACCTGTAGATGTTGAGGTTTTCTCAGAGGACAGGTAAAGACACTGAATTTCTTGGGGACTTAAAACCAATTTTAAAGAAATTTGAGTTTGTCCTGGTCCTCAGCTTTCTCATCTGTAACAAGAGCATGGATAATAACTACATATTTAATACAAAAATACGATATTTATTAGGTGCTCAGCAATATGTCTAACATTTTATAGGTACTCAGTAAGTGATAGTTTTTTTTATATCACGCTAATCAAGCCAAGGGGTGCAATTCTCCAATCAGTTCTTACATATTGCTACTACTATGAGGATGATGCACATAGGAATTCTCTGAAGCAATATCTAGCTCACATTTCACCCCTGGAGTCACTGGTGAATTTTAGCTGAGAAATGGTAAAGCTGGTATAATGGGCAGGATCCATCCCCCCATGCACACCACACACACACACACACACACCATGGGGAATATGTAAGTTCAATACCACCGTCAACCCTTTTCAGGCTGCATTAGAAAGGGAATCAGTAGCTCCAAGGAGCCTATGTGGGAGGTCTGCAGGTTCTGAATGGGTGCTAGGTTACCATCCCAAGAATGACCTGTTTCAGCTGGCCTGCAGATACAACAGATACAGCTGATTCCCAGGAGCTCTGTTTCTTCACTTTTAAGGTTCCCAAGAAAGTGTGTTGATACCAAAGTCAATTGGCAATAAACCTGTGAGTGACAACTAAATCACATCCTTATGCTAAAGCAGATTCTATGAAATTAGGAGTCAGCAGAGTGGGGACAGAAGTCTGTCCATCTGTCTGTATCTCCAGATTCCACAGTGGGGCTGGGTTTTGTCAGATCATTTTCATGGTTTTTGAAGTAAAAAGACATGGCATGGAATTAACAGAGGAAGATCCAGGTCTTTGAGAACTTTTCTTAAGTGTATCTGTGAGTATAATGCTGATTAATGCAATTGCTCCCACCACTGGGGAGAATTCTGGACAGCCCCAGTTCATTGCTCCACTCTGAAATTACCAACCATTTTTTGTGCATCTACTCAGTCCTACGAATCTGACAGAAAAAGCCATTTCCAGTTCTACTGAACAAATAGTTACCAAACATTTAGCATAACTAGACATGGAGCTAGCTGTAGTAATGCAGGAGGAACCAAAACATACAAGAGCTCATCCTCCTGGAACTTAATGTAATGCAAGATAGGAACTGAACTGGTGACGATTTTTTTCCCATGAGATACCGGGGATTGAACTGCGGATCTCCCTACATTAGGCAGGCACTCTACCAGTTTTAGTCAACCAATTTTCACTGAGATGAGATACTTGACACCTGCAACAAAGTGATTTATTTTGGATCACAGTCTCAGTCCATGGTCAGCAGGCTGCATGGTACAAACAAACTAGCAGAAGGGCATGGGAGAGGAAAACATGTTCAAACCACGGTGGCCGGGAAGCAGAGAGAAGGGAGGAGGCAGGAACTAGATTACATCCTTGAAGCCCACACCTCCAGGCACCCACCTCAAACCAGGCCCCACGCCCAACAGCACATTCAGGTACTGAGCACCCCAATAGATAAATCTATTGAAGAGTATAGCACCCTCATGATCAAATCACCTTCTACACACATGCAAATTTTGGAGGATATTTTTAAAATCTGATATTATAACATTCTGTTCCTGAGCCCTAAGAGACACACAGCTATCTCATTATGCAAAATGCATTTAGTCCATCTACAAGAGTTGCTAAATTCTTAACAGTTCCAGCATTGCTGAAAAGTCTAAGTACAAGTTCTCTCTCGAGCTGTAAGGTAAACTTCTAGCTGTGAGCCCCCATCCAAGGTTTTGTTTCTTAAACATTGCTGATGTACAGTGGCATGGAATAAACATTTCCATTCCAAAAGAGAGAAATGGGGGAGTACAAAGGACTAGGACCAAAGCAAGCCCAAAACCCACGAGAGCAAACAAATCCTGCAGTGTGATGTCCACCACTTGCCTGTGGAACAAATGTGGTGAGACACAAGCTCCAGACAACCTGAGCAGCCCCAACCCTGTGGCATTGCTGGATGCAGATCTTACGGTCTCTCTCCTGGGGTTGCTCTGTTCACTGCCTGCAGTTTTTCTCAGCGGATGCTTCACTTTCCTCAACTTCTTGGAAGCTTCACTCTTAGAGTTTTGAAATAGGGGAAAGAAACTCCCAGATTGCTAGATGTCTGGTATGAGTTTGTGTTCTCTAAAAATTGAAGAATGAATTTTAGGAACGGTGAGGTTAAGAGCAGAATATACTTATTGAAGGTAAGAAAGCTTCTGTCTGAGGGATGGACAGAAGGGGGACCCGAGTGGGTTGCCAAGGAACCTACCTTTTCTAGGGACTTTTATAGAGCAAATCCATGAGGTGAGGTGGATCCAAGGTGGGGAAAAATGGGAAATCACAAGATGGGCAAGAGGTGGGACAAAACTATGGTCAACCAGTAAGATTATAAGGATAATTGCTCAGGTAAAATTGATCAAATCAGAATCAAATGGGGAAATGAGTTATGTAGTAAGTGAGCATGAATACAGAACAGGAGCTATTCCTGTAGGGGGTTAGGCTAGTGACTCTTCCTGGCTTTTTCAAGGTGATGGATATCTATTTAGAATATCAATCCCTGATGTCTATCCCTAGGAAGGTATGTAGGTGCATTTATTTCATCTTTTGTCTTGATGTCTGGCCCACAGTGGAAGTGCCTGTCTCTCCCACAGTTTCAAGGTATTTTGTCTTCTATACTGGCTTCTTTGAGGGCATATCCTTATCAGACTACCTATAATATGTCTAACTTAGCTGCCTATTACAGTTTCATATACTACTGTCTCAAGGGCACACTGAGTGGCCTCCCAGGCCTTCTGAAATCTGGATGGAAGCTTACATGACCCCAGAGCTTTTGTATTCCACATACTTGAAAAGCCAATGCCATGTGTATGATGCCAAGGTCTCCTTCCAGTTCATGCAGCAGCCAGACCTCTGCATCATGGCTTCCAACGCCCCTGAATGTCTCAATGGCTGAGCATAATGAAACATATCCCAAGAAAACTATTCCTAGATAGTCTTTCAGCAGGGGGATCAAGGGCTTTCTTTTCTCGTGAAAGCTTTACAGGTTTATACCTTTGAACTATCAAATAGTGGGACCTTGCTGATGCCCAAAATGCTTTCAAGCCGTGTTTCCTGTTGTTTTGGTCCAAAGTATTTGGCTTCATTCAAATGCTAATCTTTTCAATAATCATGTTGACCTTTGCCCCAGTTTCACAGGCACTTCTTTTCTGGTGAACTTGCAAACCTTCAAATTATTTAGCTCTGCCATTTGCTTCTGATTTTCACTGTATTGTAATAGAAAGTACCCAGCAGTACCCATGTCACAGTCTGAACATTGGACTGCTTTGAAATTTTCTCTGCCAGATTAATTAGATTGCCATCCTTAACTTCAGCCTCCCTACAAAGTCTTAGGATATGGGAAAAATGTAATCAAATTTTCTGCCACAGCATAACACACATGGCCTCTACTCCAACTGCTAATGGGGTCCATGTTCCCAATTGAAAACTCCTGAGCCTGACCTTTATCATCTGTACTCTTGCCAACATTCTGATCTGAGCTCTGAGCAGAATCTTTCATCAAGTTTAGGTTACAGCATTCTAAACCTCATGATCAGATATAATCTCAACAAGGACTTCATTGTTGGTACCAAAATCTGTCTTCATAACTTTGTCACTGGAAAATTTATTTTGGCTCATGGTTTCAGACTGTAGTCAACAGGCTCTAAAACAGAAGCAGGATGGCAGAAGGACATGGCAGAAGAAAATATTGTCAACCCATGGCAACCAGGAAGTAGAGAGAGAAGGCAAGAGTTGGGGCTAGAATATACTCTTTTAGGCTGCACCCCTGAGAGTCGACCTTCTAACATCACGTGACTGAGCACTCCAATAGGAGAATCTACTAATGAGTGTAGCACTTCCATAATCTAATCATTTTCCACACATATAACAATTTTGAGGGACATTTTATACCTAAATTATAACAACCATGGAGCCACATTCTCAGCCCATGAACTGTTAATAAAAGAGTGCCAAGGGTTATAAAAGGCGGGCAGGTAGAGTCACCTACCAAGAAATAACCTGAGAGACAAAACAAACAGGTGTTCTGAACATAAGCATTAGAGCCAAGGAGCCCTAGTTTGGCCAGTTAGTCTAACTAAACCTCTGTAATAAAACAAGATGATAACAACAGTATCTAGTTCATAGAGGATGGGTAAATATATACAAAATATATCTGTATGTGGCACATAACAAACACCCACTTAATGTGACTTATTATAATTTCTTTCTTGGTTTAGTCTAATGAGTCATTCTTTAAGATTTATATCCTATTAACTCTTTGCAGTGGGCTAACTTCAGAAACAGACACACTACCTTCTGTCATACCTCTAGTTCAACTTATACCTGACAAGCTTCTTGAAGACATAGATTTTGACTGAGAATTAGAACAAAATACCCAGTTGATTTTACTGGGTCCAGTGTTCTGTGAGCCCAGCAAGAAGTACATTTGTGAGTATTCTCACTAGATGGTTGTCTAGGGCTGGCTCCTCAGTCCTAAGAACAAATGAATAACTCAATGGCACCTGTAGGAAGTCATTAAAATGAACAAATGTGATGGGCAAGACTCTACAGACAGGTGTTAAGAGTATGACTCAATTCTCATACTGAATGTACTGAAAGCATTTTTCAGAAGGAATAAAGGCTAATTCATAAAGAATGGCTATTGTTCCTGGCAGTGCGAGTTTCTAGGCACTCATTGGAACAGAAATAAAGTGATATTGACTCAGCCTTAAATCTAGACATTGATGAGAGTACTGGAAACCGTCCACACAACACAAAGGCTTTCCTGTCATTTCCTAAGAAGTAGAGAGTAGAAATCTGCCAACCTTTAATTCAAAGGCCTTACAAGACTTTAAACGAGTGCATTAGAGATGTTTCTGAGGAAGATATAACACTTTAGAACAAGGAACTCAGACATTGCCAAGACATTGAGCACAAACTTATACCACCATGAACAGCCATTGCTGAGATCAGAAACCTGCCCTTAGTCCTCTAACTCAAACTTCTAGATACTGTCCTTCAGTTTCCCTCATTTAAAGAACCTGATTTATTATGTATTCATCCAGAGTATTAGCATTGGAAGGACTTTAGAAACAGTGTATCAGAACTCTGCTTTATAGATGAGTCAACCAAAGCCAAGAGAGGAGGTGACACATTCCAGTGTTTGCTCACTTAACAGTGGGGTGTAAACTAGACACAGATGCTATTCATTGTCCTCATTCCTTCTGCTATCCTGGGTGATTTTTACCATCTGCTGGGGGATTCTCTGGCCATTGTTAGGTTCTGTGTTGGTTATAAACGTCTTGAAAGCAATGGTGAGACTATGGAGTGATGCTTACTGTTTTCACCAAGTTATTATTCTCTGAGAGATTTATTATTTTTTAGCTACTTGATGTCTAATGGTGGGCAGTATCTAAGGCTGAACAGTTTTAATAATTAGGCTGCTAGTAGAGCTTATTCTGTTTTGTTTTTCCTTACCTGGTAGCACCTCTCCCCAACATTGCTGCTTCTACTTCAGGTCAACTCAAACAAAAGGCCAGTCTTCACCCTCCATGTAGGCAGAGCTGATGTGCCATTTGGGGGCTTCATCTGCTCTTTAGACTTATCTCTCATAAAGTGTAAATTTTATTATTATTATTATTTGCTTTCTCACCTGTTGTTATGGTTGATACATTGTGTCAACTTGGGGAGTCTGGAGGTTTGGTTAAGTAACTCAGCAGTTGTAAATCTTGGGGTAAAAAGGACATGCCCTTACCCTTGTGGTATGTTGTTTATTATGTTAATTTGGGAAGTTTAAAAGGTTAACTATATGATTCAGCAGAAAGCCAGGGTGCTTATTTGTATTCATTCTAAACCTGTGCAAGAGGAAGGCATGCAGAGGGTGTGGGTGTAGAGGACCACCCCCCTAACCTCTCCAGAGCTGGTAGACTATGAAAAGGAATTGAGGAAGGAGTAGCTGCGAGATCTTCAGAGGAGCTCGTCTCCCCTTCAGCTTGGTCGTCTCCTGGCTTCTGGTGCAGACTCTTCGGCTTCCGCCTGGGACTTCATCGTACATTCATCAGCATTTTGTCGCAGACTCAACAGCCCTTGATACGGACTTGCACGGACACTGCGGTGAGCTCCAGGCCCCAGGCCTGGGCTCTTCAATCTCCAGTGTGCAGACACCCTCTGCACACTTCCTCCTCTAACCCTGTAGCTGACCATTGTAAGCCAAATAGGCAATTTGTTGTACATTTGTATATCTTGTGTTACATCTGTTTCTCTAGTAAACCCTGACTGATACACCTGTATTCCCATTAGATCATATACTGTACAGGATGAAGAAACACAGTTTTTGCCCCTACCCCACTCTATTAGCTGAAATACAGCAAACCCATCTTGCTCTCAAGAGAAAAGGTAGTGTCTGGCCACTGGTTCAGAAAAACTAATAAGATGTTGAGCACATGTGAATTTATCTTCTCCTTTATTTGTTCTCTCTGTGAAATAGAAAGGAAGATTCTAACCTGAGAACAAGGATGGGGTGGGGGAAATTTGACTATTTGAAGTGTGAAAGGAAGATACAAGGTTGTTAAGAGAGGCGAACAGTGTACGGGACGGCCTGGAGTGATAGTGAGATGTTTGGTTGGGGCCATGTGGAGAGGCTGGACCAGAGATAGGGAAATGTACTTCACAGTAGCACTGAAGACCCACTTGAGGTGAGGGCTATGAATTTCAAATGAGACCACCAGGAGGGTTGGATGTTTTCAGATAGATGAATTCGTTATAAAGATGGAGTTTCAGTACTGATGGAGAATTATGTCTAACAGTGTTCAGGGTTTTGCTGAGTGAGTGCCACAGTGAAAGAAGGAGGCAAGAACAGAGTGGGAATTCACTGTAGTGCTCCACCGAGGGATCTCAGCTAAGTGGGGAGGAAAAGAAGAACTGAAGAGATGAAGAACAGTAGTTGGTTGTGTCAAAGAATTGGAGATCAATCCTGCTAGTGGAAGGAATGCAAAGAAACCTGAGTAGAAATGTAAATGGCTAGAAGATGCACCTCATGGAGTATTGCATTAATAATATCCCTTAGTTATTGTGGACTGATTGGGTCTGCAGTCCCCCAAATCAGTGTGTGGTGAGGGCTAAATAAAAAGAGGCAAATAGAATGATTTCAAGGCTCCAGGAGGGTCAAAATCCTTTCACAGAATTCAAGATTCTCTTGGGGCTAAGGTCAAGATCCTTTCTGGGTGGCCCACATTTATTTAGCTATCAGAACAAGGTAAGGGAGTGCTCAAGAAGGGTAGAAGCACTCAAGGACTTCTCCAAGTAAGGTGTGAAATTAATCCACCCAGAAGTGAGATGCTTGGGGCTATAGTCTTTAATCTAGTTGAAGTTGGAGCCATGTGTCCTTGGCTGTGACCTTTCCTTATCCTTTGAGGCTATAGCTTCACCTGCCATTGCAGGCCTCAGTAAGGATCACCAAGGGTCACTTACTATGAGTCCACTGTCCATCTCCAGACAAGGGGCCTAGGCTTTGGACAGATTCATAAGTAAGCATGGAAAGCCAACTGGTTAAAGTTCTGTTCAGGGGTGCTTCACAGAGGTCTCCATTGATGGAAGGTGAAGATCAAGCTTTCCTCTTTTAACCTGTGGCCAATGGCAGTACTGATGATTGTAGTCATATGTGAAGCAGCATGTGTCCCATGGGTTTTTGCTCAGTGTGGGCTACTGCTGAGTAGCCAACTACCAAGCTTTTCCTCCCTCTCCAGCCCTTTGCTTACCCTCTTTCCCATTCCACAAATACCCAGTGAGGCCTGATAGGTCCTGATCCCGGGACTCATCATTAGAAGTTGTGGCACTACACCCTGGAGCAGAGGAGAGGGAAGGCCGCTCAGAGCCTGGCGTTAGGTCACATTCTTTCATTCATTATCTCACTTTCTTCCAAAGTGGGCATTGCTTAACCTGTTTTACAGATGAAGAGACCGAGGTCCCAGAAATGCTCACTGAATTATCCCATATGTGTTTGACCAAAATAGAATTCTTTTGCCGCTGTCATCATCGTTGTTTTGTGTATCTGATCCCCCAAGATTCTGAAAGGGTGGCAGCTCTAACTGGCTTAGATTATTCTATAGTAGTTTCCTACAGCTGGAGTGTGGCATTGGTTTTTGATAGAGACAATAAGATAAAAAGTCTACATTTATGTGTACAACCTCTTACACTGACAATGTCCTATGACTTAGTAAAAGTTTGGTATTAAAATGGATGCATCTTGTGATCCTAGTGTTAAGCAAAATAGATCAGACATCCAATAATTTCTGTTATGTGAGAAACTCAAATTATAAAGAGCAAAATAAAGAGTTAACTATAGAAAGTAGGGAGATAGCTCTTTCTCAAATGGCAAGGGGATCAAGTGGGTCCAAGGTGGAGCACGGGGTGGATAAAAGGGGAGGGGAGAGAGAAAAAAGGGCTGATGAAATGAATTAAAATGAGTCATGGACAGGTATCCACGGGATGCAAACAGTCTTCACTGCAAACAGGTACCAATACAAGTAAATAAAGACAGCCTTGAATGTAATTCCTTTTAATATTAAAACATTCTCTTTTCAAAAATTATGATATAAGCTCAAACAGAAGATAGGAGTTTGTTTGCTTGTTTTAATGTTCTTTTTAGGCAAAATAAATACTTGGTACTAGATTTGTTCTCATAATTGTTTAAATCATTTTACCAGTCCATGAAATTAAAACTCTGGGAACCACTTGTATAGAGAAAACACCCTGTGAACCTGTCCTGAAGTGACCTGGCATCAGGGGATGGAGGGGAAGGAGTCCTTCCTTTGTAGCTTTTCTATCTTCCCTGAGCCAATGAAATTCACGGGTTTAGGACCCGTAAGCTTTCATTAATGTGTGTACAAATCCACTCCTTAGTTGGTTTTTCATATCATTTACTATCAAGTGGATCTGGAGTGGACATGTTCTCTTCACAGTCCCTGAGTCCCATGAGGATAAATTGTACACACAACCCGACACCAGTGCAGAATCTTTCAAGCTGGGGTTGCTGGGAAGGTCAAGGGAGGGGTGTGGAAATCAGCACTCAGAGCTGCTGCCTGCTGGGAACCGTGAGCAGGAGCCCCGCCTCCCCATCAGAGGGTTGTCTCTTGATGGTACAGCATTAGACGTGCTATCAAGTGTTTCCTAGTTCTGTGGAATCAGCAAAGCAGCCCACAGCAATAAGAAGTTGGCTAGCAGGGGCCCAAAGTCAAGAAAACAATGTTTGCTTGCACCAGTCGTGGAGCATTACCTGGGCCTTCCTAACGGGGCCAGGGAAGACTTAATCATTACATTCTAGCAATGTGAAAGGATCAGAGAAAGTCATAGAAGGTCACTAGTGGCTACTCTGATGATTTTCTTAAACCAAGTTACAAAAGGATATACTTTGCTAATCTTGACAGAAAGTTGTCATGCTTCAGTTTTCCTACTTTTGGCCAGTGCAAATTCTTCATTTTACTTTTTAAAAAGTTATAGTTATTAGTTCAAAACTTATACAAAATAATGGGTTTCTTTGTGACATCTTCATACGTGCATATAATGTGCTTCGAGTTTATCCACTCTGCTGTTCCCTCTCTTAGCTCCATGTCCCCTCCCCTTTGTTCCGCTCCCCTTTCCTAATTGTCCCTTTCTGATGCCTTCTACTTCCATGTCCTTCCCTCCCATACTCCACAAATAAGAGAAAACATGTCTAAGTCTGACTCATTTTGTTTAACATGATAATCTCTAGTTCTATCTAGTTTCCCGCAAATGATGTAATTTCATTCTTCTTTATGACTGAGTAATATCCTATTATGTATATATCCCATACATACTTTATTAGTATATGTTTGTGATATATAATGAATACATTCATTGTGGGCAGTTGGTATGTGTACATGATCCATCTTAATTCATTTTAAACTCCCTTCCTCTCCCTGTTTCTCTCTCATTCTCACTTTCATTGAATTCAACACTTTGTCTTCTTTCCCTTCTTTCTTTCTGCTGTGCACAGATATTTTTTCGTTCTTTACACACAGTATAGTATGGTGGCTTTGGGTATACACTCTGGATTTCTCATCTTGCTGCCAATCTGTACCAGTATTTAGATCTTCAATCTTGTAAACCGTGATCTTCTCACCTGTACAGGGGGATGATAACAGCTCTCCCTGCTCTAGCGCTGTTGGGGGTTAGATAAGAAGCTGCCCACGAAACCCTGGAAGTTCCTACCATGGAATAGGTGTGCGGTAAATGTCAGCTATTCGATTATAACTAAAATTACAGAATAGGCAGAAAATGAGCTATAGAGACTCAGGCCAGTTTCTTTTATCAGCCACATATTTTCGTCGTGGTGTGATCAGAACTCTACACAACGCCAGGTGAAGGTTTTGCCTCTCAGTGTCACTGGTTGGCTGACATCTGCCTCCTGAGCACCCTTCCTGGGGTCCTCAGTTGGGGACAACTTCTAGATGACCATGTCCTTTTGCTTTACAAATTGCTGTTTGGCCAGGCACATACTTTCAATGACACAGATTTCTAGTTTTAGTTAAAATAAAAAATAGGGCTTTTGCAAACCACTTCAACTACTCAACTTTCTACTTTGTTCTATCTACACAGATAGTAAAATTGAATGAAGGGAAAATTTTTCTAAAATCCATAATCTATCTTAGAAAACAATTTGACTCCTGACTTATGCCTAGGAGTATTGCATCCCTTGGAGCAGAAATGGGCATGCTTAAAAGGAAAGTTTTATTCTATAACAAACCAATGCTACTCTGATTCCAGTTGCACAGGAAGGCTAAAATCTCTGAGAATTTATGTCATACTGGCAGTGTGACAGTCCAAAGACTAGGATTAAATATGTTTGGAAAGCTTTGGCGAGTTGGGTGACTCTGAGCAGGAACCACATCTCTAATGTTCCCATTAATAGTAGTGCTTACAAATTTGAAAATTCACCAGGCCATTGCTTCAATTTCATCCTATAAATTTTGGCAGAAGTGGACATGTTGCATTCCTTCCATTGATTTAAAAGCATAACATTTATTCACTAATATAAAGTGAGTCAAGATTTTAATATACTTGAATGATCATAAGCAGGCCTGTCTTTGAATAAGCTGATTTTGATTTTGTTTTAAAGCAAAATGAATTTGGCTTTGCAAAAAGTCATTGGAGATGTGGGGCTCTGATCAATAAGCTTTGCCAGGAAGAATTACTTTCACTCCAGAGAAAGTACAACAGCTTCACTTCAGAGAAACTGCAGTAAAGTGATCCTTTCAGATGACACAGACTTCCGGCTTGTTCTTTGATTTGAAAAATCTTTACAAGAAGAGAAAACCAAGCGAAAAGATCAAGTAAACAGAACTTCAAACATTTTATCTTGAATTTTACATGGTTAAAGAGAGGATTGTTTGTAATCCACAGGGAAGAAAGGTGTTTTTTTGTTTTTGTTTTTAATCAACCACAAAAATGACATTCAACAAGCCATGTGTTCTTTTAGGGCTTAAAGAACACTGAGAAATGTATAAAAAGTGATTGCATTTTAATTATGGTTGCAAAGATCTCTAGGTTTTTTGAATTCTGTATTGTATCCTTTTTTATCTGTAATAGTATCACACTTGGTATAACCTAAATTTCATAATTTATTTAATTTGTTTGAACAAGGATTAGCTTTCCTTACCTCCAAAAATGCCATGCTATTGGTTTCACATACATATGTAAATTTACTACTGTGGGCTACAGTTCTGTGACACTGAATAATATACAGTTATGTATTCATCACGATACAAATCAATTTCATCATCTCCAAGATCCCCCTTTTCTGCTCTTCAGGGGCCATCCCTCCCCTTCTATTATCCTACTGATTTTTCCCAATAACTTATCTGTTTTCTGTCCCTAAAGTTTTAGTGTAGAAATATGCATTTAAGAGTTATCTATGTTGGTTGGTACAATATTAATATTTTGCATCTTATTACTGCTAACTAGTATTCCATTACAGGTATACGCTACAAATTAATAGTCCTTCCCATCAATGGAAATTTAGGTTGTTTTTAGTTTTGAAAAGCTAGGAATATGCTGGTTATAAATAATTTTGTATGAGTTATCAGGTGGACACATGTTTTCATTTCCTTTAGGTAAAGGTATGTTTAACTTTATCAAAAGCTACCAAGTTGTTTTCCAAGGTAACTGCAATTTTGCATTCCCTCCAGCAATACATCAAAATTCTAATTGCTCTTCATCCTCATTAAATGTTTTCAGTTTCATTTTTCTGTAGCCATTTAAATGGGAGTATTGTTGTGTTTCCATTTCCCTAGTGACTAAGGATACTGCGTGTCTTTCTGTGTGCTTATTTGCCTTCTGTCTATCTCCTTGGTGAATTATCTGTTCAGCTGTTTTGCCCATTTTTATTGGTTTGTTGGTTTTCATATTTTGAATTTTAAGGGATCTTTATACATTATAGACATATGTCTATTGCAGATATATGGTTAGAAAATATTTTCCTCTCAGTCTATAGGTTACTTTATTCATCCTATTGAAACGTCCTTTACACAAAAAGGTTTTAAATTTGATAAAGCCCAACATACTACTTTTTAAAAAATGGATTATGCTTTGGCTTCTCTGCCTAACTCAAGGCAACGATCTCTTTTTAACGTCAAAACTTCGGGAACTCACCAGAGACTTGCAGTTGGACCTAGTATCTATTACTGAAAAAATACAATATGACAAAATATATTAATCACCACAGAGTCTCTGTGTTTTTTTTTAATAAAATGGGAATCTCTCCACCCACAGGCATGTGCTGCCACTTGGTTAGACAATAGTTTTATGTGCAAATTCAGGACCCTCAGCTTTCTAAGTGCAAGTTCCCTCCTTATTTTTCTCCCTTCTCCTCCATCAGTTAGGATTCAGCGGTGGCACCATAAGCAGATTCTGGTCTGGCTTATATTTACCTTGTGTTTGCAGCCTTGTTAAGAAGAATAAACAACAATACTTTGAAACAGCCAGGAATTAAGTTGGTTCCAGCACCATCAGGAAGCCACAATTGCAAGTACTAAAGCAGTGTTAGTCTTGCTCTGCTACTGGTGTGGTCAGGCAACCGTGGCTTTTGTGAATAAATTCCTGCTGCTTTCAGACTCTTTGCCCAATGAGTTGTATTCAAACTTCAGACTAGAATGCGACCAGTTTCCCTTGTCTTAGCCTGTGGTACTCAGCTATAGAGGGCCAAGTATAATCATGTCACGAGATGGAGTTCTGACATCAGGCACTGTGGGGACAGAATGAACAAAGTTTCGTTAAACAAAAAACCCAGAAATCCACATTGATGTTTATTGTGGTTTAGATTTCAAATGTCCTCCAAAAGTCTTGGGTTCCGAGGTGTGGCTTTTAGAAGGTGCTTGCGTAAACCCCCTGATGAGTTCAGAGCTGAGTGCACTATGTAAAAGTAGGGCCTGGTCAAAGAGGTGGCCACTGGGGACGTGACCTAGAAGAATGTGCTCTTGCTTTCCTCTTCATATCCTTCCATCACACTGTTTCTGCCTGGGAGCAAGCTCACAGTGCATGGGCTAAAGCCTGTAAAACATTGAGCCAGTACAAACCACGCCTCCTTTAAGTTGTGGCTGTCAAGAATTTTGACCTAGCAATAAGACAGCAGCTAATACAATGTTCATTTTAATTCAACGAACACTGATGAGGAGCCTTATGCGTGGTGCCACTGTGGAGGGTGGGATAATGCAAGTATTATGCAATTTGTGTAGCCAATGAAATACTGCTGCCCCCAAAGGTAATATGAATATTGCTAGGAGAGCCAGGGAAAGGACCATATATAATATCACACTTGAAAGGGTAAAGATGAGGATGTAGCTCAGTGGTGCAAGCATGAGGTCCTGAGTGTGATTCCTGGTACCCCTCCCCAAATAAGGTAAAGAGTTGGTTGCAAGAGGCAGAAGAGTAGGAAAACTTTTTTTCAGAAAGAGATGGGTGGTTTGTTGTAACATGGGAAATGGGTGAAAGAATGAATGTTTGGGGGAAGGGCTGCAGTAACAGCATGGAGCTAACAGCCTGCGGTCCAAGTTAGGACTTTTATCCACCCAGCAAGAAGGAGCAAAGGCCCAAGCTGAGAATATGGAGGGAAAGAAGGCAGCTCTACAGGCAGAGCTGGACCTTACTTAAAGCTCCTGGCTCCCAGCTTTCAAGATTCCCGAGTGGGCTGTGCATGACATTATGTCTTGTTATTCTTCTTAACAAGAGTGAAGCAGTAACACAAACTGCTATAGTGGTGTGGAAGCCTGATTATCTCATGTTAATTTGAGATTTTAAAAAGCTGTTGTTTTGGTAGCATCTTTCTGCCAATAGACAGAGTGAAATATAGAAATATATAACACACAGGGCCTCTGATGTTATCCAAGGGTATCTAATGTCTTCATGTTCAGAAAAAGAAAGTGAAGCCCAAGAGACACAGTAACTCACTGTTACGGTTTATGTCTGGATTTTTCCCCTCAAAGCTTCACACACTCAGAGGTGGGGCTTGTGGAAGGTGACTGGATCACAGAAATGTGATACTTATCATTGGACTAGTCTACTGATGAATTTATAGCTAAATATGACATTGGGAGGTGAAGCTTGGTAAGAGGTGGTGGATCACTGGGGCCATGACCCAGAAGGTGCTATCCAGCCTTCCTCCCTTGATTGTTCTCTATTTCCCATTGCTGTACCATGAGCTGTTTCTCCTCTGCCATGCCACCCTCTCCTGGAGCCGATAAATTATGGATTTAAACTTCTACAAACTGTGAGCCAAAATAAACATTTCCCCCATTAAGAGTTGTGGATGTCAGGTATTGCAGTTTAGTGACAAGGAGAATGACCAAGACATTCATTCGAACTCACGCACAGTAATGATCCAACCTTTCTTCTGTGGCCTCTGCTTTCAGTGGTATGGGATGCTTCTCGTGGCAGAGCTAGACTTTACTTAAAGCTCCTGGTTTCCACATTGCAAGATTCCAAACTGGGCCGTGCATAGCATTATTTCTGTGAGTTATCTGCAAGCAAAAGTTCCTGGTGGTTACATAAGTTGGGATATACTCTTTATCCACTCCCTAGGGTTTATGAACGTAACAAGGTCTCTGTGGAGTCCATGGAAAGGTACTTGTTTAACTCAAATGTCACCAATACGTCTTCAAGATCAGTTTGATTAACATAAACAATCATTTGCTGATAGGCTGAGTCCTAGTCCAGTGTAACCAGAGTTAGCGAATTTACAGACCAGCAAAAGTCCTGGATGGTTCCAGCTTTCAGGGGGTTTTGCAGAGAGCAGAGATCTCTAAGACTTACATTTAACAGGCCCTAAAAACCAACAGATACTAATCAACTTTTCAATCATTGAGACACAGTTCCTGACTCCCACAAGTTAAAGGATGAAAGGTTTAATTTAGCTCATGGTCTCAGGAGATCCAGTACATAGTTGGCAGGCTCCAAGGAAGAAGCTTCATGGTGTAAGGGTGTGGTAGAGTGAAGATGATTAGTTTATGGTGAGTGAGAAACAAAGCAGGGGAATAAAACCAGAGAGTGTGGGGTAGGGACCGTATATAGTACCCAAGTTCACTTCTTCATGACCCATTCAGATACATCTAGATGCATGCTTTACTAACCTACTGGGCATTTCTTAATCCTGACTAACAGGCACATAGCACAGTCCTGCTTTTCCAGAATCCAAACATATGACTGATCACTGTCTTTTACTTTTATGAAAGAGACAATAGACAAATTTTCTGTAAAACTGACATTTAGGATATATATTTAATTATAGCCCCACGCTTTTGCAAGATACAGGAAATTGGAGGTGATTCTGCCTTAATTTCAGGCCATATTTTACCTATTTATATGTGGACATACAAATTTTACACTTTGTCTCTATGAGTCAGAGATGACTAAGTTCAGTCCCTGTCAACAAAGAGCTCAAAGTCTGATATGCTCAAGATCATTTGCAGGATAGAAGACAGTAAGTCATAGTTCTCTTGATTCTACTTCCTGCCTAAAATCTTGGGGAATCTAGTATTCTAGAAAGCCCAGGAATCTTCTTTTGCAAACTAGTTATGTGGTAAGAATCACCTCATTTTGAGCAAAAAGCAATGACAGTTATTGATTTATTTTAAGGTTTCTCACTTCCCTCCCATTTGGCCTCAAGCTTTCTCATCTTTGAGCCCATCCCATGGGAGTCCTGTGCACTGTAGGAGCTGTTCTCAGGTGGGTCTTTGGATGGGTCTTCTGCCAGTGAGTTTCTTGGCTTCCCACCTCTTTCACACTATGCAGCCATCTGGAGCGCCTCCCAGACATTATCAGAAAAGATGATAAGTCTCTCACTCTCCTCATGGGGCCACTGCCAAGCTTGCCAGAGAAATAGCTAGATCAATGTCCTTCCCTTCCTGCATCTGTTTCCTTGACTATCTGCCAGGCACTGTGCTAGGTGTAGACCAAGGTGGATAATGCACTCTTCCTGCTCTTTTGGAACTCATGGCTTATAAGGAAACAGGAAACATTCAGAGTTAATTTAAATTATCTGTCAAGATTCTACCAGACATGTAAACAGAGTGCTGTGGACATGGCATTTAGCCTGGGAGTTGGGAGAAGATGCCTACTGGTTCCAGTGTAATTTTCTCTGCTGGCACACAGAACCCCACAGCCGGCATACAGATAGTCTCCAGAAGGTGAGCTTATTTCCATGCAGAAAAATACATGTCTGATTTGTACATCCTTTTTCCCTGTCACAGATCCTGTAACTACTAAGGCCTGGTGTTCTTCAAACCTTAGCACAAGGTAGCATTTCACCTTCCAAGATCCTAGACAATGTCTGAGAGGCAGCACCACTCTGCAGGCACTTATTTGCTTCTTTGTGGCACTGGCGCAACACAACACTCACATTCCTCTATAGTTTAGACATTGTATATCTCTCCACACAGCCTATGTGTTAAAGTCCCCAGCTTGGCACCATGGGGAGGTGGTGAAAACTTGAAGAGTTGGAGCCTAATGGGAGGTTGCTGGAATTCTTTGGGAGTGTGTCCTCAAAAGGCATGCTGAGACCTGGTTCTCTTCTTCTTCCTTCTGCTTCCTGGCCATAAAGTAAGCAGCTCTGCTCTACCATGTCCTTCTTCCGTGATGGTTCTGCCCTAGAGCCATTGACCATGGACTAAGTCCTCTGAAACTGTGAGCCAAGCATACCAGTTTTCTTTTACATTGTGAATACTGAGTGTTTTATCCCAACAATAGGAAAACTAATTAATACACTCACTACACACAAGATCAAATGGTCCATTACTTATACAGCAAAGAAAAATTAATTGCAATTAAAGTAATTGTATGAAATCAATTTTATATCATAATCTAAGTCTTTAAAAGTAGCCATCAGGATACAGTGCTCAACCTACTATTATAAAGTAATGAGTTCTTAAAACAAGTATCTGTGGCTAGATATAAACACAATTTTCACTCCTTTTAGTTATGTCAGGCAGTTATAAATATTCAAATGATGACATCATAGCTAAATTTTACAGAAAATTCAATCTCATTACTTTCATAAAAATTTATTGTACCACAGTGATACATGTGCACCCAGTTTTATAGCAGCACAATGTCTAAGAGCTAAATCTTGGAAACAACCCAAATGTCTACCAACTAACAAATGGATAAAAACGATGTTCTTTTATTTATTTATTTATTTATTTTTAATTTTTTTTATTTTTAGAAAAATAAAAGCACAAAAACATATTAACACACAGACACAAATTAGCATAAAAATAGTACAATCAAAACTGATCTACAGACAGGGTGACATGGACTCAACAGTGGTTGTTGCTTTACCTATTGGTGTTCTTTTATTCAATGGAGAACTCCTCAGCCATAAAGAAGGATAATCTTGAGATTTTATAGGTAAATGGATGGAACTTGAGACCATACTAATAAGTGAAATAAATCAGACTGATGTGTAAACGTCATATTGTCTTTCTGGTGTGAGAAATTGAAAGAGTAAATAAGGTCTAAAATGTGTAATGGATTTGTGAAATGGGAAGAAATTGCTTAAAAGGATAAAGGAACTAGGATGGGAGAAGGGAAAAGGAAGAAGGGGAAAAGGGAGAAAAATGCAAGTTAGCTATACTAGAAGTGTATCCTACTTCACTGCAAAGGAAGGTTTGTGCTAGTATTGAATAGAGAATTTTTTATCCCCTTATCTTGTACTCTGAATAATTACTTTGAGGATGCCAATATGCAATATTAACTATTTTTATCCTCCTAATGTTTTTTGGTAAGATAGTCTTTTTCAATAAAATAAAAAAATAAAGTAGAAAGAGAATTTCTAGACTCATAAAAAATTTATCTCTACAGTAGTTGTAGCAATCCTCACTCCCACCAAAAGTAGAGAAGAGTTCCTTTTTCCCCACAACCCCTTTAGCAGTTTGTTATTGGTTGATTTTTTGACGATAGCCATTCTTTCTTGGGTGAAATGGAATCTCAGTGCTATTTCAACTTGTATTTCTTAAATGACCAATATTGGTTGAACATTTTTTTATATATTTATTTGCTGTTTTTATTTCTTCACCTGAGAAGTTTGTGTTCATCTCAGATGTACATTTTTGGATTGGACCTTTGAATTATGGGAGGTGATTTTTAAAAATTTTTTATAAGTTATAGATAGAAGTACTTTGTCTGAAGGTAAGTTGGCTACAAGTTTTTTCCCAATTTGTAAATTTTCTTTTTACTCTGTTGGTGATTTCTTTTGATGTGAAAACATTTTAATAAGAGGAGGTCCCACTTGCCGGTTCTTTGAAGTATTTTCATACAGTTTGGATTTGTTCATGAACTCTCTGCGTACCCCTATGCCTTCATGATTTCTACCTATTTTCTCTTCCAGTAGATTTAGTGTTTCTGTGATTTGATCTTTGTGGTACCTTGACTTTATTTTAGTGCATAGGTATAGACATGAGTCTAGTTCTAGTCTTTGGCATGTGGAAAGCAGTTTTTTCCAACACCATTTATTAAAGAGTCTATCTTTCTTCCAATGAACATGGTTGGCCCCTTTGCCAAAGATAAGGTGGCTGAGTGTGTTTGTAATTGCGTCTGTATCTTCTAATCTGTTCCATTAACCATCAGGGCGTTTTTTGCCAGTACTATGCTGATTTTATCACAGTAGCTTAATAGTGTAATTTCTACTCAGGGATTATGATGCCTCCTGCCTTGCCTTTGTTGCTCAGGATTGCCTTTGCTATTCTAGGTCTCTTCTGGTTCCAGATGAATTTTAAGAATATTTTCTCTAGTTCTGTGAGGTATGCTAATGGAATTTTGATCAGGATTGCATTACATCTCTATAACAATTTTGAGAGTATGGCCATTTTCACAATGTTGGTTCCATGAGCAAGGAATATCTTTCCATTTTCTGAAATCATCCTCAAGTCTCTTTTTTCAGATACTGTCATTTTCAATGTATAGATCTTTTACTTTGTTAGATTTCTATGTCACTGATGTTTGGAAGCTATTTGTTACTACATGCAATATAGCCTGTGCTGATGAATGCACATGGTCTACAAGGTCTTACATGGTCTGCTGTCCTCACTCTTCATGAGCACCCTCTCTCACTGTTCTTCTCTTCACTGACTTCTTTTCTACCCATTATGACTTTCTCTAAACTCCTCAGAACTTCCAAATATTTTCTTGTTTGAGCGTCTTTACACATGCTATTTGTTCTGCTTGAAACTGATTTTTTTTTTCCTGAGTTCTACCATCCCACCTATCTTCTTGATATGGCAAATGTCTACTTATTCTGAAATAACTAAGACCTTAGAGCTCAAGGAAGCTGTGTTACCTTCTTTAAAAAAAAAATAAAGGCATGAAGTGAGCTACTATAACTGTATTCCATGTGTTCAAATAGAAACAGAGATGGGGAAAATATCAAAAAAAGTCCCACATAAAACCTCTAGAAGAAATTACACTGGATATCATTACAATAGATAACATATTGCAAAGAAAGAGATTATTGCACAGAAAGACAGGAAGTCAGTAAGAATAAAGAAATAAGCAAGACTATCAATTGATTTAATCTAATCAATAAAACTCTCTAATCAACAATGGCCTCCTTTTTTTTCTGAGTACATATAGAGCATTTGCCACACGGACAATATTCTAGGTCCCAAAACTGCTCAATAAATTTAAAATAATTCAAGTCATGCAACGTATTTACTCTAATACTAATGGAATTAAAGTAGAAATCAAAATAACAAAATCCCAAATAACCTCATTCCTAAATAATCTCAATAGGTAATCTTAAATAATCTCAATAATCTCAATATTATTGAAACTAAGTAGAACACTTTAAACAAGCTATCAATCAAAGAGGAAATAAGAAAGGAAATTATAAACTATTTTGAACTGAGTGGACATGAAACTACAACATAGTTTTTATGAAATACCACTACTGCAGTGCTTACAGGGAATTTTTAGATCTAAATACAAGTATTGGAAAAGAAGAAATTTCTCAGATCAGTTGACCTCTGTTTGCATAAGAAAAGTAACAATCCAAGAACATGAAGAGGAAATGAGAACTAAAATAAAGAGAAACAAGGAAACAATAAGAATCAGGAAAAAATTAACAATATTTAAAACAGAAAATTTTAGAAAAAGATCAAAGAAGTCAAAAACTGATTTATTTACCTTATTTCTTTATTTGTTTGTTACAGTTTTTTCAGACAGTCCAGGCTGGCCTTGAACTCACTCTGTAACACAGGCTAGCCTCAAATTCATAGCAATCCTCCCGCCTCTGACTCCCAAGTGCTGGGATTACAGGTATGCACTACCACATTTGGTGGCTTTTACTAGAAGATCAATAAAATTGATAAGCTCTACCCAATGTGACGAGAAGAAAGAGAAGACACAAATCCCAAATATCAGGATTGAGGGGGTGATATCACTATAAAAGATATAAATATTAGTAACATAATAAGAAAATATGATGTAGAACTTTATGTTAATGAATTTACCAACTTAAAAGAGAGGAATAAATTTGTGGAAAGATAAACACTAATAAGTTTCAATAAAGAAGAAATACAATACCTGAATAATCCTATTATATAGTGAAGATACTGAATTTTGAATAACAAATCTGCCTCCAGAAAAAAGATTTGCATGACAATCAATGAATTTTATTAAACATCTGAGGGAAAAATAATATCAGTTCTAAACAATATATTCAAATTTCTAGAAGATGAAGTAATTTCCAATTCATTTTATGAGGCCAGCATACCTTAATACAAAAACTACATTAAGATATTAAAAAATAGAAATTTATAAAAAATATCTTCATGAACATAGGCACAAAATTGTTTAAAATCCTTAACAAGTCAAATCTAAAATAATATAAAAACAAATAGGTGTTCTAACCAAGGGAAGTTTGTGCCAGATATGAACATTTTTTCTAAAACACTTGATGTAGTTCAGCGTACTAAGACAGAACCCAAAGCTATGATTATCTCAGTACGTAGAGAAAAAGCATTTGGTAGAATGTAACAACCATTTCTGTTAGCAAATTTGGAATAAAAGTGAGTTTCCTGGCCTTTATAAAGAGCATCTAGAGGAAATGCACACACAGCATCAGGCTTACTCATAAAAAATGGAAAAATTTCCTCTTTAAAATCAGACGAAAGAAAAGGATGGGCACTCTTATCTATTCAATGTAGTATCATACTGAAGGTTCTGGTCAGTACAGTATGGCAAGAATAAGAAAGAGACGGAGTGGGGGAGAAGGAAGGGAGAATGCAGACGGGCAGACAGGCAGCTCGATACGAGAAAGCACTACTTTATAAGACTATAGACAAAATGCTCATCCATATAAGAATAAAGTGGAGTTGACAAAACTGTTGGAACTAGCAAATGAATTTAGCAATTTGTAAGGTATGAGATCAATATATAAAAACCATCTGTATTTTTATAGACCAGGAATAAAATATTGGAAATTGAAATAAACAGAATTGTTTATCATTGCATCAGTTAGTATGAGAGAGTATAACCTCCACGAATTTTACCTCATTTTTTTAAAAAGATGCTTGACACGGTACGTGGTACACTGTCAGCACTTAAGAGAAATAAATCATTAGAATTTTTATTGTAGCTATATTTATAGTGGTGGAAAATGGAAGCATTCTCAATATAAAACACGGCGAAGCTAAATTTTAAAATTCAATTACATGCATCTGTTTAAATATGGGCCCAGGTAACCCAGAGGTTGAGGTAGGAGGATCATTTGGGTTTAAGGGTAGAAATCAGCCACGTTTACACCCTGATGTTCCTGTCCTGCAGACATATGCCTCTGACTGAATCTCTGTGAACTGTGAGGCAAATTAAACCTCTCTCCCTTTAACTTGTGGATATGGCTATTGCCTCCAGCAATGGGAGAGCTGACGAGTCTGACTGGAATAGAGAACAATTGGTATTGTTTTTAAATTCAATATTTTTAGTCAGAAAACTTACAATGAATAGTACGTCTAAAAGATCAATTACCATACTTTACATTCATCTCAAGTTTGATGATAACTCTCCGAAGGCCAAAACATTCAATTTCCCAAACTAGAGCACTCTGAGCTCACATCAGTTCAGGATTAAATGTATTTTTGCATCTTAGAATTCAAGTAAAGCAGAAGATGAAACTTGCAATCTGATTTCCACAATTTCTGCCTGAATTTATCCTCAAACTCTTGGCCTAAAGTGTGCCCTCCCTTGTGTACCATTACACATTCTTCAACATCTCATCTAAAATCCCTTACTTTTGCTCTCCTCCACCACAAATAACCTCACTTTTACTTCTGAACTTCCTGTCCTACCCATTGTAGGTTACTGTGACTTCCTAGAGAACCTCCTCTTTATTCTCAGTCCCAGCGGTCCCTGTAATTCCGTGGCTCCCTAGAGCTCACCTAGGCTTACTCCGTCTGGCATTGGCTACTGCTGCATATGGCTTACTGCTCTCTGTTGAGTCATCAGTGTAACTTACACTTAATCCTTAGATCTGGCTAAAACCTCTGCTTTTAATAAGTATTCAACAACATGTTTATGAACTTGAATGGGACTTCTGATTATGAAATTAAATGTAATTCCAGAGGGGTAACTCATTCACATACCAGGACGTAAGTGCCTCCTGTAGTCCCTATGCTGAAGCAGATAGAGCTCTGCTATGTGTGTTGAGGATGCAGCTACATTCTGTTTCATCAGCTCTGGAATGCATTGTCAGTGGGCCAAATGGAGATGATTAATTATTTAACAATGAGTCTCAGTTAACAATGATGGTTTTTCCTTGAAATAACCATCAATAATCCCTTTCCTGTTTATCACTGATGCAGCCAGAGAGCTTTTCTCAGAGGCATATAATACAGGGGCCATGGTCCACAAATTTATGATTAGAAATACACATTAGATTACTGTGTTTTTTTTTATATTGACATTTGAATAATGAAAGTTCTCATAAAGGGTTAGGATGAAGAAATTTTTCTCACATATCAAATTTGCCATCAGCTAGATTAAGAACAAGACTTATGGGTTAGGTTTGAAATGGAGTGCTAATTTAAAAGTGGTACCAAAAGATTACTGTGTTTTAAAGTTATGTCTATTAACCCATATTTATGTGGAGATATAACTTGTCTTATTATTTTTATGCTAGACAGCACCTGTAAATGAAAGAACAAATAGAATATATAGATGATAACAATAAATAATAACAATACATAGAAAAATAGTATGACATAAGCATTCCTAATCTACCTGAGATTTAAAATATCTCTGAATCTGAAACTTTCTGAGTGCTGACATGATGCCCCAAGAAGAAAATTCCACAATGATATTGTGTGAAGAGTTACGGTTAAAATGCAGATATGTCAAAAAGTACTATATAAAATTGCCTGCTGCTGCCTCTGGTACTAGTAAAGGTCTTTTGCAACCAGTGCAGGAGAGAAGGAAAGCAGCCAAACAATCAAACTCTAGCCAGCTCTGCACCTTGGTCCCCCTCAGCACAGGTCAGCAGAGGGGACAACCAAGACTGACTTGACTGAGGATAAGACCAACACCCAGAAGCAGAATTTCACCACAGGACTGAAGTATGACTGTACTGCAGAGACCAGATGAGAGACAGCCTTGGAAGATGGGCTTGGAGGGGCTAACAGCTAAACAGAGATCTGCTCAGATCCCCTGAAAAGCTCAAGCAGAGGCCAGGAAGATTATGGGGTCTTTATTTTGTGGTGGGAGGACAGATTTGGTGGGTGGCAACCTCAGAGGGGATAGGTCTGAAGGAGATGGCATTTAGTTCAGTGATTTCATGATCCTCATTGTTGGGAGCCGGTGTGAGGGCTTGCTGTTAGTCTCCTTGGAATCAGCCCCTCCCACCGTGTTACCAAGGTGGCGCCTATATCCTGTTTTCTGGTTCTTGTTGCTGACTCTGTGTATACCATATATAGAGAGGTACCTCCTTACTCCGCCTAAAAACCTATCCTGAAGGCCCACGTAGCATAGTGTGATTTGCTAACCATTCTTATATAAGTCACTGTAACGGAAAGGAACGGGGAGCAGCCTGGAAGGAGCCACGTAGAGTGGACTCCTGTGGGGCTTGTGCTGTGTCCAATAAAGAAACACGTTACAGAACCCAATTGTCTGCGTGCTGCCTTCCGCGGGTCGGGAGCGGCGTCGGACACCTCATACCGCTGCATACATTCAGCACAAGTTATTCATCTGATTGGCTGTAGGTGAATCTCTGGATAGCCAGCGTGTACACTAAAATAAGAGACCTCTGTGCTGGTGAACAGTGGTTCATGAGTGTTTCCTGGAGTTTGTCAGTATCCAGTTAATATCTGATGGCATTTTTGTCACTGACTTATTGCTCTCAATTGGTTTTCTCTGTGCAACAATATCTGGATTTCCTAGAGGTCATAAAAAGTCCCATGGTTCACTCCCAAAGAACTGGGAACTGGGTCAAAGAAGCTACGAACATCAGGCCTAAAAAGAAACACAGTAATGCAAGATAACAAAATGCCTCCTAAAACTTTACACTCCCCCAAACCAATCCAGAGAGCATCATGGGGAAGCTGCAAAAAGTTTAAGCCACATAGTACACATGTCTACAAAAGTATCAATTAAGGTAACAAAGCAGTTCAATAAGGTGCTTGGTGAATTAAAAGAAGATATAACCAAACAGATAGTGACCCTCGTGAAACAAATGACCAGAAGAGAAGACACTAATAAAAATCTAATGGAGCTAAAGAAAGGGATTCAAAACAGGAATCCCCATCATAGAAAAGAATGTGGATCCATAAAAAAGTCCCAAACAAATCCAGGAGATTAAAAATATGATTGACAGTGTGGGTAGCAGAAGGGACCAGTGAGTAGACAGTGTCTGATCTAGAGGATGGGGCAGTGGCTAATGACAAGATAATAAGAAATACCATAAAAACAATAAGAGAACATGAAAAATTGATTCAAGAGCTGCTGCATGACTTAGAAGACCAATATGAGTAATTGGAATTAATAAAAAATAAAAGAACAGCACAAAGTGCATAAAACATCAGTTTACAGAAGTAATAGAAGCAAAATTTCCACATATGCAATAAAATTTAATATACAGCCAAGTGAAATATATAGAACAAGCTATATCCATGATCAGAAAAAAAGCATTCCATGCTACACAATAATTAAAATACTAAGAATGTAACACAAGAACAGCCAATAGAAATAAGCAAACAACCACCTATAACAGACAACAGACTTTCAACAGAAACCTTAAAAGCAAGAAGAGTGTGGAATGAAGTGTTTAAAACCCTGTAAAAAATTCTAACCCAGAATAATATATGTATTTTTTTCAAAATTGATGGGGAAATAAGATATTTCCATGACAATGAGTACCTAAAGAAACTTGTGATCACCAAGCCAGCACTCTCCCAAATTCCCAAGCGTATCCTAAAAAAAGAAGTGAGGCTAACAATGCCATAAAGTCTAATAAAATGAATGCAGTAGGGCTAGCAATTAAAAAAGATAGAGAAAAGCATAAAGGTAAATACTACAATAATGGGAATAAGTCAGTAACTATCAATCATAACTATTAATGTTAATGGACTGAATTTGTTAATTAAAGGACACAGACTAGCAGATGGATCAAGAAACAAAATTCAATGGCATACTGTGTACAAGAATTACATTTAACACAAAAGGAAACTCATAAAACAAAAATCAAAGGATAGAAAACAATATTTCATGCAGTGGGAACCCAAAAACAAGTGGGAGTACCTATCTTATTTTCATACAAAGTGGATTTCAAGCCAAAGCTAATCAAAAAAGACAAAGAGGAACATTACATATTTGTTAACAGAAATATTCAACATGAAGAGATAACAACTACAAACATATATGTACCAAACTACAGAGCAGCAAATTTCATAAAACAACAGCAATGGACATATAAGATCAGATAAACATCAATTCAGTTATAGTGGGAGACCTTAATACCCCACTGTCACAAATAGATCGATCAACAAAATAAAAAATTAATAAAGAAAAGTCAGATTTTAACCAAACCTTTGAACAAAGGGACTTAATATATACAGAGTGCCCATTTTTTTCAGCACACATGGAACTGCCTCCAAAATAAAGCACATAGTAGCTAATAAATCATGCTAATAGATAAACTAAATGCCAAGAGATCAAAATGTTGCCATGCATTTGTCTGATCACAATGCTATAAAATTAGAAATCAATAGCAAAAGAAACTACAGAAACTATGCACATGTAGACATTAAATAACATAATTTTAAGTAATTAGTGGACCTTAGAGGAAATTAAGAAGGAAATATGAAAATTTCTATAATTAAATGATAATGTCAATACAACATATCAGAACTTATGGGACACGATGAAAGCAGTCCTATAGGGAAAGTTTATAACTATGAACGCCTACCCAGGAAAACAGAATGAGCACAAATAAATAACCTAATGATGCATCTCAAGGTCCTGAAAATACAAGAATAGTTCAATTCCAGAGCTTATACAAGGACGGAAATTATAAATATAAGGGCAGAACTCAATGAAATGGGGACTAACAAAAAATAGAGTCATTTAAGCAAAGAGCTGATTCTTTCAAATGATAAACAAAATAGACAAGCTCTTAGCCAATCTTAACAAAGAAAGAAAAGATACAAATTAACACAATTAGAAATGAAAAAGGTGAAATCATGACGGAAACTTTCATAATCCACAAAATTATTAGCAACGACTTCACAAACCTATATATAAAAAATTGGAAAACTCAGTAGAAATGGAGAGATTTCATGGGCTACCAAAACTAAACCAAGGAAACTTAAAATGTTTTAATAATCCAATAATGTAATCAATGAACCAGTAATTATAATTTTTAAAAAGTACCAACTAAGAAAAGCTCACCACTTGATGGATATACAATCAAATTCTACAAGAACTTCAGGGAAGATCTAACATCAACACTCCCCAGACTCTAATGAAATTGAGAAGGAAACTGTACTCCCAAAATCATTCTTGGATGTTAACATTATTATGATTCCCAAACCATACAATAAAACATACACGCAAGCATTCTCAACAAGATATGAATTGACAAGGCAACAAATCATCAAAAAAATCAAACACAAATGATCAAGTAGGCTTCATCCTAGCAGTACAATAATAGCTCAACATATACAAATCAATAAATGGAATTCACCTGGACAGAAGCAAAGACAAAAATCACATGATATCCTAAGAGATGCAGTAAAAGCCTTTGCATCCAACATCTATTCATGATTTTAAAAATAAAACCCTGTAGAAAAAATATAGAAGGACTGTATCCCAATCTGATTAAAGGTAACATATCTCCAATGTTTCATTAAGTGGTGAAAATCTAAAAGCTTTCCCTCTAAAATCAGGACTAAAAAAAGAAGGTGCACTACTGTTATGGTTGATACATTGTGTCAACTTGGGGAGTCTAGAGGTTTGGCTGAGTGATTCAGCAGGAAGCCAGGGTGCTTACTTTCTACACATCCTGAGCCTGTGGAAGAGGAGGGCATGGAGATTGTGTGAGAGCTACATGCCCCCTGGGTGGGGGTAAGCTGTTTACAATGTAAGGGAAGAGAAGAGGCTGCTTGCAGCCATTCCTCCCTTTTGCTCTTGTGGTTTTTGCTGTGCTCTGCTGCCATGAACATTTGCCTTCTGCCATGTGCCACTCTGCCTCTGAGACAGCCAAGTATGCACTGAAACCTCCACAAACTGTAACTAAATAAACTTTTCCTTCCTTCATTTTGGGTGTTGGGTATTTTGTCTCAGCAACGAGAGAAAAGTAACCAAGACAACTACCACCATCCTATTCAATATAATTCTCAAAATATTATCCAAAGCAATCAGGCAAGAAAAAAAAATAAAAATGATATTCATAGGAAAGGACACAGTCAAAGTATCATTATTTACAGATGACATGATCTTATAAGACCCAAACAACTCCACCAAAATACTCTTAGAATTAATAACCAAATTCAACAATGTAGCAGGATGCAACATGAACACACAAAAATCAATAGCATTCCTATAAACTAATAATGTCTCACTGAGAATAAAGCTAGGAAAACAATAACATTCAGAAAAATTGAATACTTAGGAATTAGCCTAACCAAAAAGTAAAAGACAATGAAAATTACATCACTCTGAAAAAAGAAATTGAGGCAGACATCAGAAAATGGAAACATATGACTTTTCTTAAATAGGAAGAACCAATATAATAAAAATAACTGTACTTACAAAACTGATGTACAGATTTACTACAATCTGCAGTATAGTATAAATCTACTGTGATTAATACAGTATACTAGTGGCATAAAAACAGGCATGTGGATCAATAGAACAGAACAGAGAAAGTGGAAACAACCCCAGCTATATTCAGTATTTGGTCTTTGACAAAGGGCTGTATTTACCATGGAAGAAATATAGCCTCTTTAATAAATAGTATTGGGAAAATTGGATATCCACATGCAGAAGACTGAGGTAAACCAATATATCTCACTATGTACTAAACCAGAAGCAGAATAGATCAAAGGTCTACATGTTAAAGCAGAAACACTTAATCATCTGAAAAGTAAAACTGTTGAAGAAAGAGGCATAATCAAGGACTTTCTGAACAGAACTCTAGTGACACAAGAAACTACTGAGAATCAACAAATGGGGAAATATTAAATTAAAACGCTGCTGTACAAAGGAAACAACAGAGTGAAGAGACAACCTACAGAATGGAAAAGTATTTTTGTCAGCTATTCCATGGACAGAGGGCTGACATCAAGAATACAGTTCCAAACAATTAGATTCCCAAAATAAATGACCCAGTCAAAAAACGGACAACCAAAGTGAAAAGACATTTCTCAGGAAGAGCACCAATGGCCAATAAGCCCATAAAAGTGTTCAGTGTCACTGGCCATTACAGAAATGTAAGCTAGAATTACACTGAAATATCATAAAGAATGGCTTTCATTAAAGTATAAAACTATAGTAAATTCTATAGAGAATGTGAGGGGAAAGGAACGCTTCTTCATTGTTGGCGGGAATGTAAACTAGTACAACCACTATGGAAACCAGAGTGGAGCATCCTCAAAAACTAAAAATAGAAATTCAGTTTGACCCAGCCATCCTTCTTCTAGGTATCCTCCTAAAAGAGTTAAAATCTCCACATTACAGGGGTACATGCATACTGATGTTTATCGCACCATGATTTGTAATAACTATACCTTGTACACAGCACATATGTCCATCAATGGATGAATGGATAATGGAAATGTGGCGTGTCTTACTTTTCTTATTGCTGAGACAGAACACCTGACATCCAAAATTAAAAGAGAAAAGGTTTATTCTGGCTCAGAGTTTGAAGATGTTTCTGTTTATAGGTAGCTGGCCCCAAGGTAAAGCAGCACGGCAGAGGGCCACTGTGGAGGAAAAACAGTTCATGACAGGCGGAAGGTACGAAGATGGCAGAACAGGGCAGGGTGAGTAAGCAGCAGTCCTCTTTCTGTCCCTTACAGTCCAGCCAAGCCACAGGCCCTTAGGGCAGGTAACCAAGGTGGGCTTTCCCATAATCCACGCCTACACCTATGCCGAGCCAATCACTCAGCTGACTCCATAATCACACACCAGTCAGGGCCAGCATGATGCACTTGAGATCCAGCCACCTCTAGAAAGCCCCACTGTAACTGTCTGAAGATTTGGGTGGGACATGTAGGCACAAGCCATAGCAGTAGCATTTATGTATGACAGAGTACCGCTCCGCTATAAAGATAAACATAAGGCATTAGTAGGCAAATGAGAAGATAATATTAGGAGAAATAAATCACATTCACAAGTTTAGGTATCATGTATTTTTCTCTTATGAGAAACTCAAAATATATCTATAGAAATAAAGAGCAAAGTAGAAGAGAAAGAAGTAAAAAATAGGGAGTTTGAATAATTCCCCCAAATTACCTAATGTTTCAAAACTATTTTAATGTATATGACTAATGTGTTTTATTTACACTACTTGTTACTATTAGTTCGTTGAAAAGGAAGTTTTGTTCTATTACCTTTTTGTCCCTCCTCTATGCAAGAGAGTCGATTTCTTTGGTCTAGGAGTTGTATTCTGAGTAACATTGTGGCCATTCTTTTAAGATTATGACATATAGTGTATTACCTAATGTTGCTCTGTAATTATTTTGTCATGATTTTTTCATAGAAGTACTTTTTATTAATATTTGTTACATCAAAATAAATTGCCTTCAGACTATGTGTATAATGTATACATGAGTTTTCTGTTTAGACTTGGATATCCCTAAAATATATAATTATGTACATGTAAATATCCCATATTTTTTGAGAAAATCTGAAAGTCTGAAATACTTCCAATCATAAGCATTTCATAAAGGAATATTCCTCGTGCAGTATAAATAGAAGTAGTGCCATAGAAAGTAAACTGATACTCCTCAATTGAACTTCTTGTGCAAAGGCTGCATTGTAGCCTTACAGGTAACGCCAGCAGCCACAAGACCCACATGCTGGCAAATGAGTGATGCACGTAACTGTGGTCAACAAAATTATGACAAATTGTATTTCATTTAGTGTTGCTTACTGCAGATGAGGTATTTCTTAATATGTAAAGTGGAAAACTTGTAATATGCCTTCCAACATAGCTTTTTATTTAAAATCTAGAAAAAGAGTAATTGAAAAGAATCTTACTAGCACAAGTGTCAGAAAGCATTTATAAGTATATTTTGAAGAAGATATTTTACCTGTGGTCATGCAACCACTACGTTAAATAGGACTGACGAGTGCTACATGAGGGAGCAGGGAGTTACGGTGATGAACTATGTGGGTCCTAAAGCTAGACCCATAGCATTCAAATCCCATTGACACCACTCCACGTTACCAATTAGAAAACTGGAGATACAGAGATAACTACCACATAAGATCGTCATGAACATAAATGGGTTGAATCACAAAGGAATCAGCACCCAGAGTACAATAAGCCTCAGGATATATTAGCTGCCTCTTACTATCCGATCATAAGCAACAGATTAATTATGAAGTGAAAGAGAACTCCACTCAAATTCACATTATGCTCTGTGGCTTTACTACACGTTTGCTTATGAATAGGAATTTATAAACAAATTCTTCCTGCCTCACTAAATTGGTACTGATTACATTATTAAAAGGTATATGTTTTTCAAAGGCACCTTCGCGGAGAACCCTGAATATATACAATATGACTTGCTAAAAAACAAATAAATACTAAAGAAAACTGATCTACCAAAAAGACTTGAGAGATCCCTAACTCTCTTTCCTTCTTAGGGCACAAAATACCTAACACCTACAAATTAAAGGGGAGCTTTACTTTGGCCCATTGTCTTGGTTCCTTTTTTCTTGTTGCTGAGACAAAATACCCAAAGCCCAAAATGAAGGAAGGAAAGGTTTATTTAGTTTACATTTTGTGGAGGTTTCAGTCCATACCTGGCTGGCTCAGAGGCAGATGGCAGAGGGCAAACCTTCATGACAGCAGAATACAACAAAACCCACAAGAGTAAAAGGGAGAAATGGTGGCAAGCAGCCTCTTTCTACCTCCCTTACACTGTAAACAGGCTACCCCCACCGAGGGGGCGGGTAACACTCACGTAATCTCCATGCTGTCCTCTTCCACAGGGTCAGGATGTGTACAAAGTAAGCACCCTGGCTTCCTGCTGAGTCACTCAGCCAAACCTCTGCACCTCCAAGTTGACACAATGTATCAACCATAACATCCGTGGTGATAGTTGCTGTCTGGCTGGTTCCTAGGCAGACATTGCATAATGGAAAGGTCTTAGAGAAGGAAAGTTGCTTGTACCATGGCAACCAGGAACCTGAGAGAAAGAGGGAAAGGGAAAAGCCAGGGAGGGAGATATACCTTGCAGGTCATGTTGCCAGAGTTTGCTGTTAGAGACTTGGCTCTAACCAGATCTCACCTTCTACAGCAAGTCAGCCTTGGATCCATCAGTACACTGATCCAGTGGTGAGTATAGCACTGCCATGATACAATCACCTTCCAAACACACGGGGATTTGGGGGGCATCCTAGATCTCTGTAATAACATAATACATAATACAAAATACAACATAATACAAAAGTAACATGACATAATACAAACACAATACAACATAATACAAAAATAACATAATACAAAATTTCTTGCTGAATAACTTTATATTTCACATCAGCATCACCTCCTGCCTATGAAATGTCCAGAAAGCCAGATTTTTTTATCCAACAAAAGTGACTAAAATGCAAAAATGAGCTGCATGTTTTAGATACATCATTTTTCTGTTCAACTCTCACCTGTTTATAACAAAGAATATTTTGAGGTCAAGATAACTCAGAAGACAGTTTTTAAAGGTGTTTAAGTTTTTTATCCATCCCTCCACCTCTTGAAAGGTCAGAGTGGAGAGTTTAAGGGAACACTTCACAAAACTTGGGGATTTAGGGAATTTTTGTGAGACTTGAACAGAAGAAATGAATTAGACGCTCTTTAGTGTGTGCCTAAACCATCCAGGAAGTGATTTATAGCAGCTTATAGGTTTTCACTTTTTTAATTTAGAGGAGCAGTGGATGGGGTGGAAGGATCTTTGCTGTACTGCCTGTGTGATCATAAACCAGCCACAGCCTCTGAGTTACAATGCTCAACACTGCAAACCTAGACACAATTTTTTTCACTTTTATTTTTATTGCTGCATGTCTGCTTGAATATTTTGTTTTTATTGATTTTCAAAGGGGTTATACCAGTCTCCAGGGTGTTTCCAGGGTGATGGTTAATGATATGCAACCTAGAAAACTAATAAATGAATGGGACCTACCACGTGGTTTAATTAATATGGAAAGTATACCCAGAATCTCTAAGGGGGAAATGCTCTGAGAAAAAATGGAAGGCTTATCTTAAGGCCAAAATTCACACAGAGTTTTCCTATTTCTTTCCCTTATTGAGTGGAAGATTCTAAAGCAAGCGAAGCAGATATGACCTTTCACCCATGCACAGTGGCTGCCAGCCTATGTGCATGAGAACCAGAGACACACTGCACTTTCCACACAAGGTAAGGCAACATTGGAGAACTTTCCCACCAAGAAAGCACACAGTCTAGGTTATTTTCCTAGTAAACAATGGATAAAGGGCATGGTTAATCTGGTGCCACTCTCTTCTTTGGCATCTCTATTGGTGAGAACATTAGCAGGAAAAATACTGAGACCATGGCTATACTTGGTGAACATGGGACAGAGAAACCCAGAGAAGCTAGTTTTCTCATCTTAAGGTGTAGAAAGAGCCCGGTATTGAGAGTCTGCTTTTAAGTCCCCTTCATTGCAAACAAAAATATTTTCCATCTTGAATGTAAATTTAAAATTACCTTCTTTTGGCTGAAAACTGTCTTAGTCGGAATTTCCAGAGAAATTGTGCCAATAGGATATGATTGTTTACCTAGTATAAGAAATTGGCTCAGAAAAAATGAAATAAATAAATAGAAATTGGCTCCAGCTGGGTATGGTGGCACATACCTGCAATCCTAGTATTTAGGAGGCTGAGGCAGGAGGATTGATCAAGGTTTGAGGCCATCTTGGGCTACAAAATAAGTTCAAGGTCAGTCTGAACAGTACAGTGAAATCCTGTCTCAAAAAACCAAAAAGAAAAATGAAAAAAAAATTCAACTGACTCACAGGATAGTGATGGATACTGGCAAGTCCCAAGATTCACAAGGTGAAATAACAAACTGGAGGCCCAGAGGAGTTGATATGGTAACTCCAGGCCAGATCCAAAAACCTGAGACTGATGGACTGATGACTTGGCTCTGGCCCAAAGGCTGGTAAGCAGGAAGCCTAAAAAAGGCTAATGCCTCAGTTCAACTTCAAATGTAAGATAAAAGCTGATGTCCCAGTTTGAAAGTTCTGTTACTCAGGGAAGATTATCCCTTTTGTTCTATCCAGCCCTTCAGCTCATTAGATGAGGCTCACTCCCACTAGAGAAGAAAATTTGATCTCCTCATTTTACCAATTTAAATGTTAACCCCATAACTTCCCTCACAGTAACACCCAGAATAATGCTTGACTAAATACTTGAGGACTCCATGGCCCAATCAAGCCAACACATAAAATTAACTTTCCTGTATAAAATTATTTAAAATTCAAAATTCTCATTTGAGAACCACAAATACTAGTTTCACCAGGCTTGTTGAACGCATTCTATTCATCATTAAATAAGTTGCTTACTATTCATATTTTCTTATTAAAAATTTGAAAAGAATTAATTACCCACCTATTAAATTATTAAATGATGGAAGAACTTTTTCCTTATTTTAATTACAGCAGGTTTGCCTGCATAGTTTCTTCCCTCTTCATTCTGCTAAGCCTCTTTCTTTGAGAAAATGCCTCTCCCAGGAACTGAGAAGTGAGTATTAAAGCTCTTCTTAGACTTTCAACTCTGCCTAATATTTTGATGAAAGAACCTGCAAGCACATCAAGTTATTTCCCAAAAGTTTTTATCAAAAGTCTAGATATTACTTTCAAAGGGCTCTCAAGAATTGATAATTAGGGGCTGGGGATATAGCTCAGTGGAATAAGCACTTGCCTAGCAAGCGCAGGGTCCTGAGTTCAATCCCCAGTACCGCAAAAAAAAAAAAAAAAAAAAAGAATTGATAATTAGATTTCATTGAAATAACAAATATTAATATAAGAAACAAAATGCAGATCTAATTATGCTATAGACACAGTGGAAGTATTCAGTCTCAGGTTATATGAGCTTCCCAAGGACAAGAAGTGATATAAGGCAATGGTGGGGATCTCTGGTTTATACAACAGAAGTTCTGTTCTCATGTGTCAGTACTGAACACTGAAAGAAAATCAATAATCTAAAAGTATATTCCCAGAGTTTTGAATTTAAAAGGAATTGAAGTGTATTTGATGTAAATTTTTAAATTCAACATTTTAGTACTATATTCTCTTTTTTTAAAAAGAATATAGTCTATATCATGATGTCAGGGAAAAACATCAAACAATACCAAATGCTTAGGGACTTAACATGTTCCCAATGGCTTGAATCATCCCTGGTACATCCAGGACTGTCTCCTTGGGTGCCTTCTACCAATTGATGGGATTATCCCACTTTACCTGTTGGGATAGTCATGCACATACCACTGGTGGTTCAGAGCTCCCCAGCAGCAAGGTGTACAAATTATGTCCTGCTGTGAATGTGGTAAATAGCAGCTCCTCTATATTAGGGTGGGGAGAGATGGTATCAGCATTTAGGACAGTTCTCAGAGAAACTCACACAGATTTAAAATTTTTTCTAAAACCTTTAATCCATAATTAGTTACTTCTGCACATGAGCAAGGCTAATTTTTAAAATAAAACTAATGAAATCAAATATGGTGCTCTCATGCTCTCTTAAGTGGCATGGAAAAATTATGACCACCTTAAAGAGCAGTTTGGAGTTTTTAATGAAATGAAATATTTACCTACTGTATAATATCACTTTAATAATTCCATTCCTAACTATCCAAGAGGAATGAAAATATGCATGTTAGTCAAAGAAATATGTATGAAATAATCATAATGGTTCTAATCAGTTGTTCTTGATTAAGCAAAAAAATATCTAAAACCATCAAAATGCCATCATTGGATGAATTGATAAATTAATTGTGATACAACTATATAATGGGCAACTGATAATAACAAAGAATGAACTATTTGATATATCCAGCAATATAGATGTACTTCAAAAACATTACATTAAGTGATAAAAGTCAATCACAAAAGAATAAGTACAGTGGACCTTGACTTAAAAACTCAACTCATTAATGAGGGCTGGCTGGTTATAACTGAAACAACTTATATGTCATAACTATTTTTCCTATAAGAAATAATGGAAATCTATAATGCATTCTGAACCTCCTGAAGCACCCCTTAACTAGCCTTTTCATGATAAAAAGTTTGGTACAATGTTTGTAATTTACCAGAAATATGAACAATTTTCTTAGCATATTCACCAAAAAGTTATAAAATGTGCCTAGTTTTCCAGAAACAATAATTTCATAATATATTCACAATTCAATTTGACATTTGTGGCTTACGGGAAAAGAGGATGAAATGTAAGGTGGTTATTGTTTGGAAGGAGAGTCTCCTTCCATAAGAACATCAGAAATCTGGCTCTATGGTGTCCTTTCTTTCCTTGGGAGAGTCTGTAGCCCACCAGCACCTGTTTCTGTCTCACTGGGTCTCAGCTTTTCAGAACTAAAAACTAGTCTTAAATGGTCTGTTTGTATTTCTTTAACACTGTGGTATGATGTGACATTATCATTAAGCAAGTGAATATGACAATTGGCTTTTTTTCTGTCTGGGTGGGTCTCCTTTACAAATGTTTGTAGCTTTGCTCATTGTTTCAAGAAGAACTTAATTTCAGAAGAACTTTGCCGCACTGAGTGTTGGTGCTCCCCCACCTCTTCAGAAAGCTCCTCAGCTGCCATTCTCTTTTGCTCAGCCAGAAGTTGAAGTTCCTCTGTAGAAAATCCCTCTGAGAGTTTTTCCAGCAGTCCCTCAACATTACCAGTGTCACCTACAAGCCTATGGACTCTGCTATAATGACATTGTCATCGACCACAGGGTCAATGGAAGGCTCAGGTTTCTGTACACCACTTTCAAAATCTCTGTCATGTAGTTTTAGGCCATACTTTCTTCCAGGCAAATCTCAGTGTTCTTAGAGAGACATTGGCCCAGGATTTCTCAATTAACCTGACACAGAAAAGGATGTTGTACTGTTTCTTCCAAAACTCTTTAAGGGTTAAATCTGTATCCAAGGCCACCTAGAAGCACTTCAGGGATAGTTTCTTGTATAGCTTCTTAAAGCTAGCTGTAACCTGGTGGGCCATAGGTTGCAGTTGCATTAGGTGGGAGTAACTCAACTGAGAGCCTTGGGAATTCTTCAGTCAGTTCTTCTTCAAAATTTTGTGATTGAATATTGTCCACAATAAGAGCCTGAGTGGTACATCTTTGTACTCTAGATATTTCCTAACTGTAGGAGAGAAAGCCTCCCTGATCCACTCAAGAAAAAAGTACTCCTGTTACCCATTCTTTTGCATTAGATCACCACATGACCCCTAATCTATTCTTCATGATTTTACATTTTCTGAACACTCTAGAGATCTGAGTGGTAAACCCAGAGAGACTTTACCTTAAAGTCACCACTCACATTGTCACATAGCAATAAGATTAGCCTATCCTGCATAAGCTTGTGGCCTGGCATGTTCTTCTCTTCCTGGGTAATGTATGTTCTTCTGGGCATTTTCTTCCAGAAAAGGCCAGTTAATCACAGTTGAAAACTTGATAAAAGCAAAAGCCATAGCTCTATGTCATGATTTCCAAGTGGCGTATGTATTTTTCAGCAGCCCTTTTATCAGCAACTGCTGGCTCACCATACCTAGTTACACTATGAACCCCAATTCTCACCTTAAAATTGTGAAACTATCCCTGACTGGCATGAAATATTTCCCCATTATCACTCATTGATGTATGATCCTTTATGAGATCTGCATTTATAGCCCCAGCTTTTTCACCAATTGGATAGGCTTATAACATGTCATCTGCCTTTTATTTATCCCACTAATAATAAAATAATTCACACTTGTCTAACTCTGTTAATCATGACTTACTAATTTGAGTAACACCTTTAGCAACACTAGCTTTTTTTGTTTGTCTTTTTAAGACAGGGTTTAGCTATACAGTTCAGACTGGGCTTGAGGTCACTTTGTAGCACAGGCTAGCCTCAAACTCACAAAGACTCTCCTCCTGCCTCAGCCTCCTGGATGCTAGGATTACAGGCAGCACTAGTTTTCTTATACAAATCTTTTTCTCTGAAAAATTGTTGATATGGTGGATTTTGACATGCTATACCTATTAGACCTGCAAGATCAGTCACATGAATGTCATTTCATTTCTTCTCAACTGTGATTGCTTTCTTTAGCTTCCCTTCTTTCCTAAGCTTCTGTTCTAGCATTTTTGGGTCCATTTTGATGGCAATAATTATAGAAATTATATAAAGTACTGACTTAAATCACATCCACAAACAGGTGTATCTGGGCTCAGACTGATGCTTACATATGCATATGTATGGTTTTCTGGCATCATGAGTCTTTTTTTACAACTGAACAAGTGGCCAGCATTTGGGTCATAGCTCAACACTTTTGTCAAAAATTAAACCTAAAATTCCAGTCATAACCCAAGTTGTTCATATATGAGGCCAGTCATAATTTGAGGGTCCACTGTATTTTCTAATTGTATTTATGTAAAACTCTATGGTGTAAGAAACCAAAAGGGCAAATCAGTACCAAAATATATAATAGGTACTTTGAAGTAGCAAGAAAATGTTCAAATGGGGAGGAGAACAAGGGAAGAGGTAGGAGGAAAGGAAGGAAGAGAAAAGAAAAGCAAAACTAGAGGGACAATGGAAACAAAGCTTTTGTAAATAAGGAGAAGAAGGGTTGAAGGGAGGGAAGGGGATTGGAAAAAAGAAGAATCAAGATATATTATGTACAGGTACAAATTCCCTATGATTAATGTGATCATTATGTATATCTAAAGTGTACCAATAAAATTAGTTAAAAAATAAAGACAAATCTCTGAAACAGTAGGGGAGAACCTATGGCATGTGTGCCACCATGGGCACACAGAGCCCTCTCTGTCAGCATGTAGGTCAAGTCATCCCAGTAGTTGAGCATCACATAACAGTTGTTTTTTCTAGGCTAAAACATCCGTATTCAGGTTTAATTTCAGTGTTGGCACCTTGTGATAAATAAGTAAGTTGTGTGTTGCAGTTTGGGCATGTGGTCTCTAAAAGGTTTGCTATCACTGTCCTAAGACAAGCAAAACTAGTCTATACTGACAGAAGGCAGATTGCTGTTTGCCTGGGCTGTAGATACTGACAGTGACTAAAATTATAGTGAAATGTTCCATCTCTTGATCGTAAAGGCAGTTAAATGGCACATATTTGTGCACATTCATTTAAATGAGTGGATTTTACTAAAATTACATGTTATTATAGTTGTTTTCTCTAAATGGATAGACACTTAGATAGGTACCTTAAAAGGGAGAATATCCAATCGGTCAATAAGCACATGAAAATAAGCTCAAGATCATTTAGGGAAACACTAAAAGCACAATGAGATGTCAGTATTATCCACCAACATGGCTAATATGTAAGTGCCAAATTTTGGTAAAGATATGGAATAACTGTAAGATTTATGAGGTTGCCAACTACTTAAGAAAAACTGCTTAGAAATTTGGATTAAAACTAAATACTACCAGGGACCTTTGGTGAGCTGCTTGAGAGGGAAAAACTCTGAACTATGCTCCCCCACCACTGTGGGAGTGATGCTGAGCCCTAGGAAACCTCAGGAGCTTTGGTGAGCTGCTTGGGAAGGGAGAAAATCCTAACCCTATGTCCTCACCACTGCAGGAGTGACACTGAGATCCAGGGAACTTTGGGAATCTCAGTGAGCTGCTTAGGAGGGGAAAACCCCACACCCCAATCTCTGACCATTAGAGGAGCTAGTATGAACCTTGTGAGCCTCAGTCTAGAGGAACCCTGTTGCCTGGCACACACCCCTACACTGTGGGTTGGGCATCAGTACAAGAAGCACCTGGGACACAGAAGGTGTCTTGTCAGGAGGAATCCAGGGTAAATCCATGCTAACAAGGGAAAACACTTTGCATAAAAACTCATAATTTATGATTGGTTCTGTTATATACCTACAGACTTTGCTCCTATGGTCTAAAATACAAAATCAATAGCTAAAACAGTTGGTCAGTTCTTCAATTGTGTTTACTGCTAACTGTACTACTGTATCTAGGATATCATATCTGCTGTGGTCAGTTGTTCTCCCTTATATAACAATATTGGGAAGCTCTCGGGTAATAACCTCACCACAGCCCTACTGAGCCAAACAAATCAATATCCCACTCTAAATTAATTTGGAAGGTAGGATCTTTGGACAGACACTCAAAATACCTACACAAAGGAGATATCCTTAAAGCATGGATTATTCCAGGAGAGACCTTGATATTAATGATATAGCTACCTACTACCAAAATTCACAAGGATTACCACATAAAAAATAAAAAGTTTTTCTTTTGAAATAGAAAATGTCAAAATGAAGTACCAAAAAGCAATCTTAGACCTCTAGCCCATTCAGAACTAGCCCAAGAGATATTAACATGGAAGAACTTGGAAGTCACACACCTGAAATTTCTGAAATGATAGGAACTAAAGTAAAGAAACAACTCAATCAGGCTATGGAAGAAATCAGTTCAGAAATAATCTCTCAAGTGAAAAAAGAAATGACAACAGTAATGAAACAATTGCTCAGAACAACTAAAAGAGATAGATTAAAAAAATAGAGAAGCATAGAGAAATGATGGAAAACTTGAATGAACAATATAGGAAAGAATTAGAATGCATGAATTACATTGAAAGAGATATATAGAAAAATGAAAATTTCACTGAAAGCTAGCAAAACCATTTCAATGAAACTGAAGATAGATATCCAGACAATGAAGATAGCATTACAGCTAGCAATCATGAAATGAAAGTTCTCTTAGAAATAAAAAAGAAGCAGAAAATAACAACGTGACAGCTACAAAACGATGCAAAGAAAAACAATATACAACTGATAGGTGCCAATGAGAAAGCAAGACTCAAAACAAATGGCACAAAGACTATACGCAGAAGAACAGAAAATTTCCCAAGCATTGGAAAAGAATCTGATAGAAATTAGTGAGGCATATAGAACTCCAATTAGCCATAACCAAAATAAATCTACTCCCAGATACATAATAATCAAGATCCTAGAAACTCAACCCAAGAAGAGAATATTAAAAGCTATTAGAGAAAACAAACAGATCAGGGCTGGATATATAGCTCAGTGGCACAAGTGCCTGCCTGGAAAGTGCAAAGTCCTAAGTTTGATTCCCAGTAACAAAAAAAGAAAAAGAAAAAGATCACCTATAGAGGAAAGCCCATCAAAATCATGGCAGAATTCCCAAGACAAACCATCAAGTCAAGAATAACTTGGACTGAAGTAATTCAGGTCCTGAAATAAGACAACTTGTAAACCAGATTGATGTGCTCTGCAAAACTATCATTCAAAATTAATAGAGAAATAAGATACTTCCATGACAAAGAACAACTGAAGAAACTCATAACTGCAAAACCAAGCCTACAAGGAGTACTGAAAGATATTCTAGAAAGAAATAAAAATGACTACAATTGCAACAACAATACAAAGGAACCACAAAGCAAAGCAAGCAATTAAAAAAGGGAGAAAGTAGGAAACAACCAGTAGGAAAATAACATGACACAGATAAGCCAATACATATCAGTGATAACCATTAATGTAAATGGCCTCAATTCACCAATCAAAAAAAGAAGACTGACATGTGGATCAAGAAATGAAATCCAAACATAAGCTGTATACAAGAAACACCTTTAACTCAAAAAGAAATTTATAGACTGAATGTAAAAGAATGGAAAACAATACTCCATGTGACAGGAACCCAGGAAAAAGAAAGGGTAGCTATTCTGTTTGTAGACAATGTGAACTTCAAACCAATAATGATGAAAAGAGATAAAGAAGGTCACTACATACTTGTTAGGGAAAAACTGCAAAAGGAAGAGATAAAAATTATAAATATACATGCACCAAATACAGGAGCACTCAACTATATAAGACAAAATTTAACAGACGTGAAAAATCAAATAACAATAACATAATCATAATGGGGAACTTCAACACCCATTGTCTTAAAGAGGTAGATCAACTTGACAAAATATATCAGCAGAAATAACAGAACTAAACCAAACTTGTGAACAAATGTACGTAGTAGACCTTTACAGAGTGTTCCACACAACGTCAGAATACACATTCTTCTCAGCTCTTCCCTAAAATAAACCATAGATCACCTATAAAGGAAAGCCCATCAAAATTATGGCAGAGCATCCCACAGGGGATGTTCCCTAAAATAAACCATATACTAGACAAAAAAACATGCTTAAGTAAATGCAAAGGAATTGAAATTATCTCATGCATATTACTGGACCATGGTGCAATACAACTGAAAGTTATTCACAACAGAAATCACAAAAAGTCCATAAATACATGGAAATTACATAACACCCTCCCAAACAATGAACGAGTCACAGATGAAATTGAAGAAGAAATTAAATAATATTTACAGTCAAACCAAATGCAGATACAATTTATCAGGAATCTGTGGGACACAATGAAAGCAGTCCTCAGAGGTAAATTTATATCAGCTCAATAAACAACCTAATGTAGCACCTCAAGCTTCTAGAAAGAAAAGAGCAAATGAAGCCCAAAGTCCAAAGAAGGCAGGAAATTATAAAGATCAGAGCAGAAAGTAATGCAATGGAGACTAAGAAAACAATACAAAGAAACAATGACTTGAAGAGTTGGTTCTTTGAAAGAATAAATAAAATTGATAAACCACTAGCCAGTCTCATCAAAAAAGGAAACAAAAACTCCACTCCATGCCCTAAGGAATTAAAAGGATAAAATTACTAAACATCCTGTAGAAATTCAGAAGACCATCAATACCAACTTCTAAATCTTACACTCCTAGGATGGAAAGCACAGAGGAAATGGACAGAGTCCTAGGTACATATGAATAACCAAAGCTGAATCAAGAAGATATAAAAATCCTGAATAACTGAGTATCAATCAGTGAAATTGAAAATGTAATAAAAAATTACCAACAAAGAAAAGCCCAGGTCCTAATGAATTCACAGCTGAACTTCAAAATGAATTTAGAAAAAAATAGCACCAATTATTCTTAAACTCTTCTCTATTTCCGGTGGGAGTGTAGACTGGTACAACCGCTGCAGATATCAGTATGGAGATTCCTCAGAAAAGTAGGGTTGAAGATTCTTTTTAAACCACTGTCTTGGTTACTTTTTTCTCGTTGCTGAGACAAAATACACAACACCCAAATTGAAGGAAGGAAAGGTTTATTTAGCTTACAGTTTGTGGAGGTTTCAGTCCTTACTTGGCTGGTTCTGAGGCAGAATGGCGCATGGCAGAGGGCAAACCGTTCACAGCAACAGAGTACAGCAAAAACCGCAAGCAAAAGGCAAAACGGAGGAATGGCTGCAAGCAGCCTCCTTTTCTCCCCTACATTGTAAACCACCTACCCCACCCAGGGGTCGTGAACCTCTCACACAATCTCCATGCCCTCCTCTTCCACAGGCTCAGGATGTTTATAAAGGAAGCACCCCAGCTTCCTGCTGAGTCACTCAGCTAAACCTCTAGATTCCCCAAGTTGACACAATGTATCAACCATAACAACCACCCACTCCACTTTTGGGAATTTTTTCAGAAGAAATGAAAACATCAATATATGTATACCTATGTTTAGAGCAGCACAATTTGTCATGTCTAAATCTTGGAAACAATCCAAATTCCCATCAACTGAGGAATGTTCATAAAAGATGTGGTATTTTTATACAATGGGGTATTATTCACCTATAAAGAAAGATAAACTCGAGGCTTTTATAGGTAAATGGATGCAACCAAAGACCATACTCATAAGTGAAACAAACCAGAACTGCATGTGTAAACATTGTATTGTCTCACTGTGTAAGAGCCTAAAAGAGTAAATAAAATCCAAAAGGTACTTTATTTGAAAGGGAAAGAAATAGCTCAGAGAGAAGGAACAACTGGGGTGATGGAAAGGAGAAAAGAAAGAAGAAAGAGAAATAATATAGATATATGTGTATGTCCTGTATACACACACACACACACACACACACACACGTATACATTTGTATGTATGTATACATACATACACACCCCACAAACGCACAGGATAGCTGAGTTTTATATATACGTATTAACTTTTTCAGTATCACAGAAGCTTTTCTTATGTCCTTCCCTGATTACACCCTTCAGAGGCAGCTACTATTTCTACTTCTATCATTATCTTGAACTGAATGGAAGCATACAGCATCCAGTATCCGGTTTTTGATAACCTGTTTTTTCCACTTAATATACTTATAAGATTCATACATGTAACTTTGTGTACGAGCAGTTGACCTACTTACATTATACATTTCATTGCATGAATATACCTCAACTTTAATCATTCTTCTATTGATTTAATTTATGTTAGGCTAGTTTTTGTTTATTATTAACAGAGCTATTGTGGATATTCTTGTGTTGGTCTTTGGATAGATTTTGGTATTAATTTCTCTTACATGTGTACCTAGTGGTGGAATTGCTGGTCCATAAGGTGGGTAGTATTTAGTTTTTAAAAATTATTTTATTTTAAAGGGATAAAAAAATTTTAAAAACATTAGAAATGATCCAGAATTTCACAAAACAACATGATTGGAAGTCAGCAATTGTTGTTATATTTCATATTGTCTTCAAATTAGTTGCTCAGGTTACCAGACATAAGCATGCAAAATTAGTCAAAAAGATTTAAGCATTAACTATTCCTTTCAATAAATCATTAGAAATAATCAGGACTCCTTTTTTACAGTACAGAAAAATGTACTAGTTATTTTTCAAATGAAACTAAAGTGTGGGCTCAAATTCAGGTAAAAAATTCTGAAGTAATAATTAGATTCCAGAAGTTTCTTGCAGTGATTGAATTGTTGCTAACTTTTTAAAAGTGTTCTTATTAAAGCTATCTTGTTCCACTTACATGTTTGTGGAACACCCTTCTTTTATTTGATGTCCTTGATGGGCTGGTTTAAAATATTTCCTTCAAGGTCACGGGCACCTTGTCTGGAAATAACTGACTTTTCTCTTGAGAGGTGAAAGATCATTTTGTAAGCAAAAGCTAACAGATGTGAATAGCGATTTAACCTACAAAACGATCATAGATACTGTGGGATTCAATATCCAGTCTTGTTAAAGAACTAACAGAGCCTGGAGAAGGAATGCAGATTGAGAGAGAATCGATTTATGTCTGCCAATCAAGAAAATCAAAGCAAGAATTCGTGAATATTGGTTCTCAACCTGCTTTCTCCCTACAGAGAGAAATGCAGACACAATGCATTTCATAGCATAGTGTTGAGTTCCAACCCAATAGCATGCTGCTGCTAGATTATAAATAGTTCTTCAAACTGAAACCTAGATATATTTCTCCACTTTCAAATGGTTCTAAGGAAAAAAATATTTCACAAAATTGCTGATAGGCCTTATTCTGGGAATTATAAGTTGAAACTACAGAAAAATAAAAATCTGCCCCATACTAAGTGCTTAGAACTGAAAAGAAATGCTTATTAGAAAAATATGAACAGGGTGCAATCCCAGATCCAGTGTATTCTATAAGTGGAGGATGGTGGGTATGAACAATCAGGAGAGAGATCAATGAAAAGGGGCAAAGGAGAAATGGCTGGCACTACAAGAGCTTTTAAACTTTCTTTTTTCATCAATTCCTAGTGCTCTTTGGTGGAAGATGTAATTTTTTCCTACAAAATGGTACATCTCATTAATTATGATCTTTTTGTTCATTACAGGAAATGCATAATCTAATCATGGATTTGATTAGCAGGGATTGAGTTAGACATTCCTCTTTGACAATGCCTGCTGAGCAAAGGCAGGGGCTTACACAACACATGTGGAGTGTGGTTCAAGCCATGGTGTCAATAATGAGTCTTTGGCAACTTATTATTTTGAAAAAAACGAAATTGCTTCTACATCAAAAAGGAAGAGACCCTAGATGGAGGTATTTAGCACTAAATAGAAAATGTGTTCTGAATTTTTGCAAGAGATCAGTAAAAACTGTATTTGTTATTCCACACATTAAAGCAGCCACAGTGTTTCACAGCATAAAAGGGCCGAGTAAGCAACTTCTTCCTAAACCTTGAGAAACTGATATTTGAAAAGTAAAATTTACTCTGTGCTGGTGATTTCAAGAGAAAAATTATATATAATTTTACAGCAAATTCTTTCAGGACTTCTCACCCTAGAGAAGAATTTTAATTCTAAGAGTTTTTAAAATGGGAACATTATTATATGCAACACTTTGAAGTATGGGGTACAGGGTATGGTTGTGCCATATTTGATACAGGAATGAAGTAATGTTTGCCCCCATGAAATAGATTTGCCTGCAGGTAGAAGTATGTGGAGGAAATAAACCATTGTATACCATGGCTGGTAAAGGAATTCCTCATGGGCCACTATGGAGAGCAAATGAGAACCATTGAACAGTCTGTTCATTTGATCCAAGTTTCCCTCTAGCCCAGAATATAAGGCTCTGGAAGAAACCAAAGGGACACACTTGACTGTACTTGTTCTCTGGATAAGAACCCTCTCTAGATAGAATTTCCCATTGAAGTAAAATTTCTAGGCTTCCTTCTCAAGTTGGGTTATGTCTCCAATATATGGAGGACCTGTCCAAGATCTCCAACTGCCTGTATGAGGGGTATGACAGAGGATGAAGGAAAACCTGAAACAAATTTAGTAATCATAAAAGAGGGCTTGAGAGGCAATACCTCCTTAGGAAGGGCTGAGACAATGATGCTCCAGGCTAGCCACTATTTATTGGTTGTACATAATAATCTGAAGGATTATTGGGTGACTCAGAGGGCAGTGATAGTTTTACGCTGAGAAGGAGCTTATACTGATGAATATAACCTCAGATAACTGAGGGCATCAGTGATCCTATGCTGATGTAATCTTGTGTTGGTGCATCATAGAATCACAGGACCATTAAGGCTTCCATTAAGACCTTCAGGCCTTAGCCTCAAATTATAATTTGTGATCCCCAACATTTCCCACTTTTGTTTCTGTAACTGCAGCAGTTGAAACTGTAAAGGCCATCACAGCAACAAAAATTGTCAGGAGTCTGTGGAAGGGCCTGTTGCCCCAGTGTCAGAACCTCCTGCATTGTCTTTTTTAGGTGTCCTTATGTCAGGGGTTTTGTAGTCTGCATGGATTCTCGATATTTGCTCTGCTCCATGGTCACCCTTGAGAATGCTTACGCTAGCGCACTGAATGGGAACAGGCTCCACCACAGAGCTTTGATTTTTCTTTGTCCATGGTCACATGTTCCAGGAGGGCAGCTATAATGGTGCTCCACTGTCTGTTAATAAACAAGCATACCCTCAAATCCATCTTATTAACTGCACTGGGCCATAACACTTTCCTGTTTGGGTACCCTTCTGTAAGACTTTGGCCCTAGGCATGCTTGTCAGATTTATCCTTTTGTCGATGAAGTTTTGATGGAGGGTATTTACATTGTGCAACTGGGTTTTAAAAATTCATGGTAAAGATAGCAAGATCTAATTGTGCATGTTTAGGTAACCATATTCTCCCTTTTTGTTTTTATAATTGTGCTTCAAAATAATTTTTTTGAGAAATTATAGCATGTGTAATCAAAGCATGAGCACTAGAGTGGAAAGGCAGGTTTGGAAAAGACCCAAGTGTAGAATCTGTCCTTAAGGGAATGGACAGATTATAACCCACTGACTCTTAGACATCTCTATTGTAAGAGTCTGATATTTTGTCATAAATCTCTGTAGTTTAAGATGATTTTAGCTGAACAATTTAAAGGTTTTTGTTGCGTTTTTATAGATTTTATTGTGGTTGTTTGACCCATAACAGTGGTTAGCTACCAGGGTACCTGGAAGGCCTAGAACAGATTTTACCAGGTTTGCTCAAGTTGAAAGACCTTAGGGAAAACAGTTTCTCCTCTGCCATGAGCTCTCTTTACATTTTCTCTCACCTTATCCCAATTTTGAATATTCAAGGTTCCCACTTGTGGAAACCACAGGTTATAATTAACAATTTCTCATAACATTTTTGTTAACTTGCCAGTGCTCACTCAAGCTCTGGCTTGCTTCAACATATGCAATAATTGTACATATCTTTTGTTATTTTACTGACAAATTCCCCGTTATCCCAGCTAACTAAAAATTTTCTGTGCTGTCAGGTACTTTACCTTCTACTTTTGCTCAGGCATCCCCTAAATTCGTCTCACCAAGTCCTTCTGACATCTTGAATCCTCTGTCTCTCCCACTCAGGCGGGTCTTCCACCTCAGTTCTTAATTTAGGATGGTCCCTGTTTGGGTGCTAAATATTGGGGACCTGGCCAAGATCCCCAACTGATTATATGAGGGGTATGTTGAAGGATGAAGAAAAACCTGAAACGAATTTAATAATTAATACAAGAGGAGCTAGAAGATCAATGCCTCTGGATGGTTGGTGACAATGACACTCCAGGCTAGTCACTATTTGTTGGAGGAATTATCAAATAATAATTGGAGAAATTATCGAATGACCCAGAAGACAGTGGTGATCCTATGCTGATGTAATCTTTCCCTGGAGTATTATAGCATCATGGGACCATTAAGGCCTCCATTAAGACTTCCAAGCCCTAGCCTCAAATTATAATTTGTGATCCCCAGCACAATGAATGAATATAGTTATTGTTATGGTTTGTGTCTGGATGTCCACCCAAAGCCTCCTGCAGTCATGGGTGCAGGCTTATAGAGTTTATGACTGATCCATAGTCCAATCCTGGCATTATGAGTGGGTAGTCTGCATGCAATATTAAAAGGGAGGGAGAGAGCCTTGCTCTCGGCCACTCCTCCCTTTTGCTCTTATTGCTCTTGCTGTCTTCTGCCACCATGAACAGTTTCCCTGTGCCATGGGCCATGCTGCCTTGGAGTCAGCCAAGTATGGACTGAAACCTCCACAAACTGTAAGCTAAGTAAACCTTTCCTTCCTTAGTATTGGCCATCAGGCATTTTGTCTCAGCAATGAGAGAAAAGTAACCAAGACAGTTATCTAGTTCTTCCTTATAAAACTAAAATCCACTGTCCCTTTGCTTTTTCCCATTTCTTCACAGTTCTGCTCCCTAGAACATTGAGAAACTCTTTTTTTGATAAAATTTTGAGGTATTTGATATTATTAATGTAATTGTCCCTCAAATATTTGAAGACAGCTAATATCTGTCCCCTTCAGACTACTATAGACCAAGTGCTTTGGTTATTTGAACTGTCTCTTGAAAAATACTTCTCTTTCTTGGCCATCATATTCTGGATGCTCTAAATTTGTTATATTTATCTTAATTTGAAATCTTCAGAATTGAAATCAATATTTCAGCTATTACCAGGTTAGTGAAGAAACCTAGTATGATTTTTATTTTCTGGACTTGGACTGCACTATCCTATTAATGCAATTTTTAAAATTTTAGCTGTTACACTAAATTGTTGGCTTATGTTATGGACATATAAAACCCTCATATCTTTTTCACACAAACTGCTACCAAACAATATCCTCCCCTTCTGAATTTGGGCAGTTGAGTTTTCAAAAGTATATACAGAACAGAACACTTAGGTTTTACCTATCATTTCAACCTGTCAAGCATGCTTTGATTGTTGATTTTGTTATGAATCATATTCACTACCATTTCCAGCTTTCTATCACATTCAAGTTGGATAAGCAGGTCCTCTATGTTTTCATTAAATCTCTGATAAAAATGTCCATCAGGACAGAGTTCTGTAATTTACCTCCAGATATTGTCCTCAGGTTTCATGACTTTGTCCACCAAGTATTTCTGAGCACCTCTCATATACCAGAAACCATGTCAAAGTAAAAAGAAGCCAAGTGTGAAACTATTTATAGTATGGTTTCTGAGTTTAAAGAACTTTTGCATTGAATAGATAACACAGTGGCAGTAACATTTTTTAGGAATAAGTTTTAAGCTACAATCATTCCATGAAACTTTGATGTCTTTTCATTATAACATACACAAGAATATGGGTAGTAAAATAAATAACCAACCCAGAATACAATAAATATCTGGCCAACTCCATGCTTAGAACATTAGGTAAAAGAGAAAAAGTAAAGCTAGTTTGACAAGTCATCTTTGTAAAACTGTACCTATCTGTATCACTTGCTTTTAAACAGAGGTGTGAGCAAGTCCTAGATTTAGGTCCTACTTTCAGTACATGTTAATGGTCCAACATTGAGCAAATACTTATTTCTCTGAAACTTTTTTGCATTGGGGTCATAGCCATGCATATGTGAGAGAATTATTTCAAGGATCAAAATGGAAAAAATATGAACAGCGTCATTAAAAATAGTTGCCTTTCTCCTAAAATTTCATCTACTGTTTGGTAGCCAAGAATTTTTCCAGACCTCAAACGTATTAGTCTATATTTAGAATTCAGTTGCTTCATCTTCCCCAAAGTACAGTAACATTTCTCCATTTCCAATGTTGAAGCCCTTTCTTATTCTCTATGACTTCTCTACCTTAAGGTTGGGATCACATCTGTGATTCTTTCAGGAGCCTAAGGTGTTCTTCATTTGGCTCCAAAAATAAGTATGTTTCTTTTAAGTGACCAAATCCTTTTCTACAATCCCTTAGTTATATTGAATTGCAATTTCTTAACGTGGTATGTTTCCAATTTGAATACTCTTCTACTCTCTGAAGACCGGGAAAGCATAAACTTTCCTTGTGAGGTCAACTAACTCATATTAGCCATGCTAATTCTAAAAGCTTATGGATGTATTAGTTTCTCTGATTCTAAAAGCTTCATGATCTGTTAGTCTACTTAACTCCAAAAGCGAATGGATATGTACTTACAGATTTGATTTCCAGCTATTTACAAGGAGCAAAGTCTCCAAGGTGGTGCCCTCAATGCTTCTCAAGTTTAGTTGGAAGAAATATTATTTGTAGTAAATTGCCTAAATGGTTTGCAATTGGTCCGTATTCTAATACTGTGTATTTGCTTCTATATTCTTGTCTCTCTTTCAAATTTTGTTTCCATTTTATCTCATGCTTAGAACATTAGGTAAAAGAGAAAAGTAAAGCTAGTTTGACTAGTCATCTTTGTAAAAGTGTACCTATCTATAGAGAATATTTGACAGTATTTGTATCCTGTTTGGAAAAATATAAGTCTTGTGGCGATTTAGTAGTCATTTCTTGAGTCCTTTGTATTGAGTGCTTTCATTGTGTAGACCTCTTATCAGTTGTTTTTCCAAAAAGAACTACTGAGTACTAAACTCTGAGATCTTTCTGACAAGGTTGCCTGATTCTCTTATACTTGAACATCTGTCTCTCTTCCTATGAGACCCTTTAGTCTCCAGAAGTCTCTAAGTGTGTTAATATACATGTGTAACATACTACAGCTTTTACATGCGGAGTCTTCACTGTGTCAAAATCTAAGGGCAGACTGATTTATCTTGCCTACCAGGGTGTTATTTTTCTCATACATGTATTTCAAATATTTTAATACCTTAGCTATAGTATGCATTAATGTGGATCATTCTGAATAAATAAATTTCTAGAAGTTAGTAACCTTTCAATCTGTAAAATTTTCATTTGGGAAAATTTTCTTGTATTTTGTCTTTGAATACATCTGCTGCATTTTTTGCATGCTCATCTTCAAGGTTTTTCATTGTCCTTATGTGGACCCTCTTGTCTGTCCTCTTTATCTACTTGTTGTCTCTGTACTTCATCTTAAACTGTCGTAATAATCCCAAGTCTTTTCTTTATTGTCAGAATTTGATTTTAATGTTTCCAGTTATTTTCCTTGCTGTTTTAATTTCATTTATTAATCATGTAACACTATTTCCCTTAGTTTTATAGTCTCTGCCTTTATCTTATTTAGTTGTTTTAATAATCTTAGGTCTAAGCTCTCATTTCATTAACTATTTTCATTAAGTTATTATGAGAGCATGAAAAATTTGTTTGATTTCATTCTGTCTCTTTGTGTTTTCTCCTAGGCTCAGTGCTTTGTCCTTTTGTGCATGTATCTAATTATAACAGCTGATACAGCAATTCACATATGTCTTGCTGTTCCTTTTATCTGGTTCTTTCTAGAGTAATTCTGTCTAAGCAATCTGTTTTTCTGATCTTGTCCCAGTTAGCTGGAACCAGAATGTTTTCTAACTTCAACATAGTTAAGGGCTTAACCTATTATATTATATTATAATTACTTTTCTATATCCAGGTAAAACAGTGAGTAGAAGAGAAACTATGGTGTGCACTGTCCTTTCAGACTTAAAAGTCCTAACCCAGAGTTTGCTTTATTTAATCTAGGAATGTGTCTGATTACCAAGGAGGAAATCCTGAGGCTTCTCATTTTGTGCAGCTTGGTTTCTTCTTTTCCACTAGAAAATATCCAGCTCTCCATATTTTGTTTTATCTTTGTATCACGTTAGCTATTATTTCTGCAGCTTCTCATTTAAGAAAGGAAAATAATAAACTTACCACTTCACTTTACTTCTCTCCAGATTTGGGGGCTCTATATATTACCTGAGGATTTTCTCAATTTATCAACATATCATCTGGAAAAAGGGGCAAGTTAGGAAACCAGCCTAACTTGCAAGTGGTACCTTCTTATACTCTATTCCAAAATTATGAATATCTCTGCTTAGCTGTTTTTAAATTTAGCACACTGGATTTTTCCTCTTCCTTTATGTGGATTCTGTTGGGGAAATTTGTGTTTGTTAATTTTTACTATGTTTTGTTCATTTTGATAGATGTTCACAATGTTAAAGTTTGGAATGTGATTTTGACTTTTTTGTTTTGCTTTTAAAATTTTTTTATTACTATTTGTTCGCAGGACATAATGCTTAGATCCCTCATGGGGAGTCAGTAAGTGTACATAACACATGCCAACGCTTCTTTATCCCCTCCTCCATCTTTTGATTCTCATCACTTTTGCAAAGATCTACCTCCCTGTTTCCTATTATCTGTCTTTTATCTCCTACACTCACTTTGTAAACCCTCAGTTGTGTGTTTCTGAAGACACAGAGTAGAAAGTTGTCTCCAGTCTTGTGGGAGCGATAGCCGCGCTTCCCAGCAAAGGGTCTGCGTCAAATGGATTTTTAGAACTGAGTAGCTGATTAGTGTCAATTTGAGACCATTTCAAGTAAAGTGAAGAAGGTCATACACAGGTGTTTGGATACTTATGTGTGCCTGGATTCATCTTATTTTTCTTATCTTTATTTTCTCATTTCTTAAAAGGCATTTCTGTACTCGAAGAGCATCTCTGTAAACAAACTCAGATTCTTTATGCAAGGCGAGATATCAGCATATAAATAAACAGTCATACCAATAGTATTCCTTCCTACCGTCCTCCAAAGTGACAGGTCTATTTCCTGACTCTTAGTGTTGACATGGCTTAATATCAAATACTTTGTTCTTATCACCAGTAATCTTTGCGAACCAGGGTTGCGTTAGGCTCCCCTGCCCTTATTCTTAAGGCTGATGCCAAAACTGTGTTTGTTCTGGTTATACGACCTTCCTTCCATCTGCACTGAAAGAGAATTTCATTTGCTAGTCACATTGCCTCCTGCTACAGCTTAAAGACCTGCAGGTGGATAAGATAACTGGCTAATGATAAACAATCTAAAAATACTTGTATTATTTTGAATCACAAATTTATTTGATCTGGAGAAGAAAAGCTGTGTAAGTGTTTGCAATGCCACCTTAAACCTTTGTTAAAAAATAGGAGCATGCAAAATATTTTAAACTGCTTTTTCTTTTAAAAATTAAATAGAACATTGTAGAAAAAGTTAAAATCCTGTTGACCCACACCTACATCAGTCTCAATTTTGCTTCAGAATCTTATTATCACAGATCTATATTTGAGTCAAAGTTTGACAGTTTTAGGTAGTTCAGTATATTAAATAGTACTCAAATCCTCACATTAGGTTTTCCCTGCTTCTACGTGGATGAAGACAAGCCTTCATCTTCTGGGCTGGATCTGCCCAAGGATATCAGCTTAAGCTATCATTCTTTTTATCTTTCCTGTATTACCAAATTTTCCCTCCTATTAATCATTCCTGATAGCACATAAGTGTACTTACATTTCTTGGTCTATTTGTTTTGCAAAGCAAAACACCTGAGATACTTTATAGGACACTGTGTGATACCTGCTCCTTGTGGCTTTCAAAACATGCTTCATTCGTGTTCTCCTCTTATTTGGCGGGCCATTTTTTGTTGCCTGCCAACCTCAAAATATTGCAATGCCCAAGGATTCATCTTCTCTTTCTACGGTCACTCCCTGAGAGCCCCACTTAAGCTCCATGCCTTCACTGCCATGAATCCACCAATACCTCACCACATTTGCATGTGGCTCTTCACTTCCATTCTTTTGGCCTGCAAAAAAATCTCTCAGAACCCTCAGGTTTACCATATTCCTTATCAATTTTTTCAGGGACATAAATCACCTTTAGAAATTTTAGTACATGTTTACATTACATAGTTACTACTGTGCTTGGATGGAGTTCGTATGGGCACATAACACATTTTAATTCTTCTTTTCATCTCTTTTCCGTCTCCTCCCTTCATCTCTTGGTCTCTTTCCCTTCTGCAAAAGATCTGTCTCCCTTTACCCAATTATATTTTATTAACTTATTTAAACCTTGGGTTTCTCAAATATCATGTGATATTCAAACAGCGTCTGATTTATTTCACTTAGCATTATATTTTCAAGGTGCGCCCATTTTCCTACAAATGCCTCAAGTTTATCCTCCTTTTTCACAAAGTAGTACTCCATTGTACATAAATATCACAATATCCTTATCCATTCATCTGTTGATGGACATGTAGGCAACTTCCATGATTTAACTATTATGAATTATGTGGCTATAAATACAGGTATGCAGGCATCACTATAATATAAGATCTTTAACTCTTTTGGAAAGAGACCTCGAAGGGTAACATCTGAATCAAACGAATTTTCAGTTTGGGCTTTTCAGGAATTACCCTCTATTTTCTCTCATTTATTTCCTGGGTTGGCATTCTTGTTTCATGGGTGACAGAGGTTTCACTTTCTTGTTTTATGTTCTTCCTTTCAAAGAGCATATTCTCTGAATGTATCCTTATAAGAAATGTAAGTCAATAAAATATCTGAGAGATTTGTATGTCTGAATATGCCTCCATTCTAACTACACTTTGAATATTTGGCTTGGTATAGACCCAAATTTAAAAAATATTTAGCACATAATGTTTTAAAATGCTTATGTTTTAATCTTTCTAATGTTGTTATTTAATCAGAGTTTATAGTGGAGTAGATTTAGTACAAGACACATAATTTATAGGAATGTTTTATAACATTCATTAAAAGAGTCAAATGCAGAAGAGTGCAGAAGATCTGTCCACACACTAGAGAACAAGAATCCAGCTGAGGGCCTGGATCCCATGGCAATGTCCTGCACAAGTCCAGCCGAAGACCTAGACCCCATTACAATGTCTCATGCAAGTCTGTATCAAGGTCTACACTGGGAAGGCCCAAAGGTCAGTGGTGGAAACTAGAAAGTCTGCACCAGTAGGATCAAGGATCTGTACCAGCAGGCTGAGGGATCTGCACTGGAACCAGGAAGCTACACTCAAATCTAGGACCAGAGTTGACCTCAAAAGAACCTCAGTGACAAGGAGGACCTGAGATCTTCAGATGATGAAAACAGCTGAGTTCATATTAAAAAAAAAACAACATGACAGGAAAATCAACAGCATAACATCTTCTCCAGTTCTCATTTTATGCTGTTGGAAATAGTCCTCAGATGGGCCTTCTACACCCAGAACACACTGACTTGGTTCAGCTGGGGGTTCCAAGTTGACTGTTAGTTAATCCACTACATTATTATTATGTATGACTATTTTTTTGGAAATCCTAAAATTTCCTCTTTAGGGAGCTAGGATGGCCCACCCTGGAGGGGTAAGACTCTGTACTTCACCTCCTATAGCCATCACAAGAGTGACCCTGAGTCCTGGGAAAGCTAGGGAGCTTTGGTGAGCTGTCCAGGAGGGAGCTCCCACCACCATCACAGGAGCAATGAGACATGGAAATGTCCTGCACAGATCCAGCTGAGACACAGCGAATGTCAGGAGCTTTGAAAATGACAAAACAAAGAAACAAAATGTAATCGCAGACCTCCACCTCACCCAGAACAAGTCCAGGAGACATCACCATAGAACTTTTGAGTTACACACCTGAAATTTGTTAATTGATAGCAACTGAAGTAAAGAAACAACTACATCAGGCTATAGAAGAAATCAGATGAGAAATAATCTCTCAGGTAAAAACAGAAATGACAACCATAATGCAAGAATTGCTCAACATATCAAAAGTCATAGATAAAAATAGGGAATCACAGAAAAATGATGGGAACATTGAATGAATGGAAGAGTAAAAATTATAATGAGGGAAACAGAGTCAAAGACATATCCAGGAAATTAAAATTTACCTTGAAAGCTGGCAAAACCACTTGAATGAAACAGAAGATAGGCTTTCAAACCTTAAACAGAATTGCAGCTAGAGACCATGAAAGGAAAGATCTCTTAAAAATAACAAGGAACCAGGAACTAACAATTCAACAGCTGCAATATGAGTCAAATAAAAGCAATAAAAGACTGATACATGTCAACAAAAAAGCAGGAGACAACATGAATGACATAAAAAAACTATTTGCAGAAGTAATATCAGAAAATTTCCCAAGCATGGGAAAAAGATCTGATATAGTTTGTGAGACATATAGAACTCTAGTTAGCCAAAACAAAAATAAATCTATACCCAGACACATAATAATCATGATTGCAGAAATTCAGCAAAAGAACAGAATATTAAAAGGTGGTAGAAACAAGAAACAGAATACCCATGAAGGAAAACCCATCAGAATCACAGCAGATTTCTCAACACAAACCAGCAAGTGAAGGAGAGCTTGGAGTGAAATATTTCAGGTCCTGAATGAAAACAACTTCCAACCCAGATGGATGTACCCTGAAAAACTATCCTTCAAAATTAATGGATAAATAAGATACTTCCATGACAAAAAACAACTGAAGAAATTCATGACCGCCAAACCAAGCCTACAAAGAGTACTGAAAGATATTGTACAAAGAGATAAAAATGACCACAATTCCAAGAACAACAATAGGAAAGAATCACCAAGCAGGCAAGCAGTTAAACAGAGGGGGAAATTAGGGAACCAACAGCAGGAAAATAACAAGACAAACATAAGTCAGTACATATCAGTAGTAACCATTAACGTAAATGGCTTCAATTCATCAATTAAAAGATACAGAATGGCAGAGTGGATCAAGAAACAAATTCCAAAAATATGTTGTGTACAAGAAATGCATTTAAATGAAAAAGAAATTCATAGACTTAAAATTAAAGGATGGAAAACAACACTGTATGTGACAGGAACCCAGAAAAAAACAGGGATAGCTATTCTGCTTGCAGACCATGTGAACTTCAAACCAAGAGTGATCAAAAGAGATAAAGAAGGTCACTATATACTTCTTAGGGGAAAACTGCAGGAGGAAGAGATAACAATCATAAACATCCATGCAACAAATACAGGAGCATCCAACTATATGAGACAAATTTAAACATACATGAAAAATCAAATAAGCAATAACACAATTGTAACAGGGGACTTTAACACCCCATTGTCTTAAAGAGATAGATCAACTAGACAAAAAAAAAATCAGCAAAGAGATAACAGAACTAAACCAAACATGTGAACAAATGGACTTAGTAGACCTTTACCGAGTGTTCCACCCAACAACATTAGAATACACATTCTTTTCAGCTGCACAGGTGATGTTCTCTAAAACAGACGATATGCTAGCCCATAGATCATGCTTAAGTAAATGCAAAGGAATTGAAATTATCCCATGCATATATTTGGACCATAGTGCAATGGAATTGGAAATTATTCATAACAGAAATCACAAAAACTCCATAGACACATAGAAATTACACAACACCCCCCTGAACAACCAATGGGTCACAGATGAAATTAAAGAAGAAATTAAACAATATTTACAACCAAGCAAAAGTGCAGATACAACTTATCTGCACTTTGGGGAGGGACACAATGAAACAGTCCTCAGAGTGAAATTTATAGTGGTAAATTCCCACATCAGGAAAACAAAATGAGCACAAGTAAACAACTCATGCTGCGCATGAAGTTTCTGGAAAAAGAGCAAGTCAAGTCAAAGGCATGAAAGGAGGAAAGTATAAAGATCAGAGCAGAAATTAATGCAATTGAGACTAAGAAAACAGTACAAAGAATTAATGAATCGAAGAGTTGGTTCTTTGAAAGAATAAATTGATAAACTACTAGTCAATCTTGTTCTGTTTGCTGGTATTTTATTGAGCATCTTTGTCTATGTTCATTAGGGAGATTGGCCTGTAATTCTCTGGTTTTGGTATCAGTATAACACTTTCCTCCAGAAATGTGTTAGGGAGAGTTGCTTCCTTTTCAATTTCATTGAAGAGTTTGAGGAGTGTTGGCATTAAATCTTCTCTGAATTTCTTATAGAATTTAGCTGTGAATCCATCAGGAGCTGGACTTTTCTTTGTTGGTAGGTTTTAAATCACATTTTCAATTTCATTAATTGATATTGGATTATTTAGGATTTTTATATCTTCTTGATTCAACTTTGGTAATTCATACATATCTAGGACTCTGTCCATTTCTTCTGTATTTTCCAACCTATGTGAGCAAAGATATTCTTTCTTTTTTATTTTAAAGAGAGTAGTATAAAAAAGAACAATAGCAAAATACCAACATCCCAGACATAAACAAAACAAAGCAAGAACCTTAAAAATTATACAGGGTTTCAAAACAAAATGATAGGAATTAACAGTGGTTGTTATATAACAAATCGTTAACTTCAACTAAGTTGCTCAGATTAGCACATGTAAGAATGGAAGATTGTTCAAACCATTAAACAGAAAAAAAATTGTTAAAAAAACATTAGAAACAATATGAGGGCCAGGGATATAGCTCAGCAGCACAGTGCCTGCCTGGCAAGCATGAGGTCCTGAGTTCGATTTCTGGTTCCAAAAAAAATAAAACAAAACAAAAAGAAATAATACAGCGTTTCACTAGATAAGATGGTATGAATTCACCAGTGGTTGTTCTATCGCATATTGTTGCCTTCAAATCATTTGCTCAGATTACCAGATATAAACATGCAAAATTGGTCAAAATATAAAAAATTTTAAGCCTTAACTGTTCCTTTCAATGAACCACCAGACATCAGCAGTGCAGTTACCCCAGCTATCCTTCTATATACATGTATACATATGTATAGGTATTGTTGATCTTCTGAATTCTTGTGAGATCTGTAGTGATTTCACCCTTTTCATTCCTTACGCATGAATTTGAGCTCTTTCGTTTATTTTTTGATAAGGTTGGCTGGGGCTCTATCAATTTTCTTTATTCTTTCGAAGAACCAATTCTTTGATTCATTAATTCTTTGTAGTGTTTCCTTTGTCTCAATTGTGTTCATTTCTGCCCTGATCTTTATAATTTTTTCCCTGCTTTGGGCTTTGGGCTTGAATTGTTCTTTTTCTAAAAGTCTGAGGTGCAGCATGAGGCTATTTACTTGTTCTCATTCTATTTCCCTGATGTGTGAGTTCACTGCTACAAACTTCCCTTTGAGGACGGCTTTCAACGCATCCCACAGGTTCCCGTAAGTCGTACTTAGGCTTTTGTTTGTTTGTAGATATTGTTCAGTCTCTCCTTATTTCAGCCCTGCACCTTCCCTCAGGATCTAGTATTACCTTCAGTATCTGGTCCTACCAATTCCCAGATTTCTCTCTGATAGCAAAAGATATTGCAAGAGCCTCTTTTACTTTGTCCTCATAGAAAGTCTACATTTTTCTATAGTTAAAATATCATTTTGTGAGACTTAGATAGTGGCGATAAATGGATGCCTTTTTGTTATTTTATTATTCATCATTAGTTTTCAATTCTGTCTTCTTTTATATACATGCTTATAATGTTCGAATAAAGATTCTATTAGTTTTGCCTATGATTAATATCTTACTAAAGAAGTCCTCCATATCTTGTTTATAAAGATTTGTTTTGCATGTTTTCTTTTAAAAATTAAGATATTTTTATAGATAATTTTTAAATCCTCCTGAATTTCTATTAATATATGACACTAGTACTTTTTATAAGAATATAATTGTACTAATATCATTAATTTAATAAGTCATCTTTCTCCCATTGATTTTTAATTCCAACTGTATCAAATTCAAATTTTTCATATAAATGGGTCTGTTTTTAACCTTTCTGGTTGCTATAGTTCAATCTGGAATGTTTCCCAGTCACCAATGTGTTCATATCTTGGTCCTCCTCTTGGCGTTATTGGAAGATGATAGGACTTTTAAGATGTCAGGCTTAGTGGGAGACCTTAGATCACTGAGTGCATGCCCTCAACTGTCTTGTTAACTCCTCAGATTGTCGTACATTGATTTCATCCTCTTTCTTCTGGTTTCACCACAATGGGGTTAGAAATCTGCTCTACTGTACTGTGCCACCAAGATGTTCTGCTTTAACACAGGCTCAAATTGCAACAGAGCCAATTGTCATGGACCGATACTTCTGAAACCATGAACTAAAGCAAAATTTTCCTCTTTTTAAATTGATTGTCTTAGGCATTTTGTTATAGTGGTGAAAAGCTGATGAGCATATTGTTTCTTATGTTCATCTCTTTCTGCATCTCTATCACACTGTTTTAATTACTACAGATATGCAATGATTTTGATATACAATAGGATAAGGTCCTATATGTTTTTTTTTCAATTTGTCTTGATCAACTTTTAGATATAAGTTTTATTTTTGTGGAAAAAAATAAAACAAAATTTCATAATGAAACAATAGGAGAATAACAATAATTAATACACTGTGTATTATTATTATCAAAATAGTTACAGGATGTGGGCATAAAAATTCTCCAAACAATATTAGAATTATATATCAAAGAGCCATACATTTTTCTAACATAATGTTGGTTGGAGTTAGCAAATGCATTTGTGGATTACTGATATCTTTATGATATTAAGTCTTTGAATCTATGAACAAAGAATACTACCATATTTATTTAAGTTTTATTACTTTCATCAGTGTAGATGTTGAACCATATGAATTAGCTTGACAAGCGTGGCCAGGGAAATTTTTTTTTATATTCAATATAATTGTTTTAAAAAATTCCAGAGAGCTCTTTTGTATCTTTTGATAGATTCATTTGTCACTTACATTTTTTATGATTCAGAATAAGGTTCTTTTCCTATTATGCATTTCAATCATCATGCACAAGCATTTCTTTGCAAGTTTTACCCAAAAATTAATAAAGTTTTCTCACTGAATCACCTGTCAGGAGTGTAATTTTAATAGGCAATTTTTAAAGAAATCAGTGAGCATTAAGGATTTATTTAGGTTTCTACTTCTCAATTCACTTTTTCTAGCATTATTTTCTAAGTGTTTTTCTTTTTTATTTTAATGATAGAATGAAAACATATTAACAAACACGTAGATATAAACAAAATAATACAAATAAAATAAAAGCAATGCAGAGCACGGTACTGGCAAAAAACAGACCCAAGGATCAATGGAACAGATTAGAAGATGCAGACACAACTACAAACACTCTCAGCCACCTTATCTTTAATAAGGGTGCCAAACACATTCACTGGAAGAAAGACAGCCTCTTTAAAAAATGGTGCTGGAAAAACTGGCTTTCCACATGCCAAAAACAAAAACTGAATCCATCTCTATCACCAAGCACTAAAGTCAAAATGGATCAAAATCTAAATATCAAAACAGAAACACTAAATCTACTAGAACAGAATTTCAGGTGAGGTGACAGAAAATTAACAATGGTTGTACTACATATTGTTATCTTCAATTTGATTACTCAAATAAGAAATATAGACATGTAAGATTGATCAAACAATTAAACATTGTTTTTCATTTTAAGGTTACCGATTCACTGACATTCATTTGTTTATTTATTTTGTTTGGGGGACCACTAGGAATCAAACTCAGGACCTCGTGCTTGCCAAGCAGACACTGTGTCACTGAGCCATATCCCTGGCCCTAACAATCATTTTAATCTAATCGTCTCTAAAAGTTTTAAGTCTCTGTTGCATGTGTAGCTCAATTACTTTGCTTTAAATTGTTTAACTTTTCTCTGTCCCTGACAAAAATTTGACCATCTTACATATATTTTCAAATAACTAGCTCTTATTTTGTCCACTGGTTTTATTTTTTTCTTGTCATGTTTTGTGTTTTCATTTCATTTTACTTTTTTAAAAAGAGCAGAAAGAAAAAACAATAATACAGAATTTTAAAACACGATAATAGATTAACAATGGTTAATAAATTGCATTATTATTATCTTAAAATAAGTTGCTCAGATTACAAGATTTTGATGAAATACATTTCTGACTTTAATTTTCTATTTCCAGTATTATAATTTATTTAGGCTTAATTCTTAATTTTCACTAATTCCTTAAGTTAAAAGCATAGAGTATTTCTTTTTAAGTCCATTTGTTTTATAATAATGTACATGTATGATGTAATAAAGTTCTTTGAAATAGTTCTTTATGTAAATAGTATGAATCATGGATAAGCATTTTTGTTTGTTTTTAAATATTTTATATTTAACCCATGAATTAATCATTATACTTTTAAAAGTTCTTCTTAAGGTTGATGTCTGATTTTATTGTACTATTATTGGAGAATGTAGTTTGTTGAGGGTTCCTTTGGGACGGAGTCCTAGTCAATCTTTATGAATGTTTCATGTGCTCTTGAGAAGAGTACACAGTCTCTCTTTAGTATTTGTATCGGAACCTCCAAGGAAACCAAAACTTACAGATGCTCAAGTCCTTTATCAGAATGGCACAGTATCAGAACTACACACTTATTCCTATGTACTTTAAATCATCTATGTGTTACTTATAATGCATAAAATGAGATAAATGGTATGAAAGTGCAGTAACAGTTATATTTAGTGTTGGGAGGACGGCAGCAAGCAAGAACCAATAGGATGTGGCTTGTCTTTTCCCAGTGTTCCTGTTCTGTGGCTGAGTGGACAGCAGCAGATCTCATAGGTATGAAACAACACGGAGGATCAGTTGTATATTTTCTGCACATCTTATTCTTCAGCACAGAGTTCAAGATAGCTGTTTTATCAAGGTTGTTAGCGGTGCTATTAAAATCTAATAAATTCTGACTACATTTCTGCAATCACCATTGTTTTATATATTTCCCTTTGGGTTTTTCTGTGTTTGCCTTACATGATCTGTGGCTAAATTCTTCAGGATTATAATGATGGATTGTAATCCATTAATACCAAATGTCTTTATTTATCTCTATTAATGCATTTTCCTTAAAGTTCTATTTGAAAAAAATATTCATTTCTCTGATTAGTATTTCCCTACTGGGTTCTTTTCATATTTTTATTTTCAGTGTTGAAGAAAGGAGTATCTACTATCATTTGAATATATGATGCCTTTAAAACCCATGGTGAAACTTAAGTGCTTTATAATTGTGTAAAGAGGCAGGATCATTAAGAATGGTTAAGGCAGTGACAGAGAAAGCTTGGAGATGAATATCCAAATTGCAACCGAAGCCCCACATATTTATCAAAAGTGCAATGAAACCCTAATACTGAGGTTTTTAGTTCAGCAAAAAAAATCTTACACATTTTTTCCTTTTCCTTTCCTCCTTCCCCCACTCTAGTTCCTCTTTCCCTTTGGACAAACTCTTCCCACTTAAAGAATACAAGATAGTTATGCTACAAATTTGGAAGGATAGGTCTATGCTAATTTTTGGTTACACTCAAATCTTGTACTCAGAGTAACTACTTTGAAGATAACAATACACAGAGTATTAACTATTGTTTCTCTCTTATTAGTTTGTTATGAAATTTTGTTTATTTTTTCCATTAAAAACTTATACACTAAAATCTTTTGTTTTAAAAGAAAACAACATGGGTGCCATAGTTTTGCCACCACTAGATTACATCATAAAGGGTCCACCATCATGGGTACAATTGGCACGATAGCAGGGTATTCTCTTTTTTGATATTTCTTGTACACACACTTTTCACCATGTTCTGCAACAAGAAGACTCCTGAAGTTGGCACCTTGATATTGGACTTTTCCATTTCCAGAACTGTGAGCCAGTGCCTTTCTCTTTGTTATAAATTACAAGCTATCCCCTTTCTAAGTATCTTCCTGGAAGAGCTTAAGACATTATACTACAGGGTTACATGCATACCAATGTTTATAGCAGCACAACGTATAATGTTAAATCCTGGAACCAGCCTGTATACCCACCAACAGATGACTGGATAAAGGAAATGTGGTATCTATATATAGTAGAATACTATTTAGTTATAAAGAAGGACGAATTTGCGACACTTGTAGGAAAATGCATGCACCCATAATGTTGAGCAGAATAAACCGAAAACACAAGCTTCAATACCATATATGGTATCTCTCATTTAAATAAGGCAAAGAAAATAAGAAAGAATGGACAGAAGGGGCAGGGATGAGTCTCTTGCAATAAGGAAGGAGTCTGAGGGAGCAAGGGTGAGGGGTGAGTAGGAGGGGAAGATGAAATAAGTAGGAGGGGAAGATGGAATTAAAAATATGCCATGTACAGGAACCTAGTAATGTCAGTGAATAAACATTATATGCCACAAGCATGAGCTAAGATTGATCATATCAACAAGAATGAAAATTGGGATAGGGAAATTAGTGGGGAGGGAAAGGAGATTTGTAAAAGCAAGCTGTATTAGGTACATGTACCCACTCCCCAAGATGACTGCAAAATGCATATACTGTAAACGTCCCAAAAATAAATTAATTCATTAATTGCTGAAGTTCAGGTGTTTTGTAATAGCAGTTTAAAACATACTGAGAAAGCTACTTTTGCTTTTTCATTTATCTGTCAATTTGAGAGTGTCTTAATTTTAATGTGTCTACCTCACTTGTGTCAGTTTTGATTGTTGCAATGTTTGGACTAATTTTACTGCTTTAGCTTTACTTTCTTATTGACCATGACTGCTTTTTGCTCTTCTTCTATTTCCTACAGTGAGTGAACAAAATGAACCTTTGTATAATTTTGGATGATTTTCAGCCTTTAGCTCTTGAGACATTTCTTTCTTTTCTGCCTCCCACTCCTATAGTCACTCTGTTTTTCTTTTCTTTAAATAGTGTGAGGGGTTATACTTAGGAACCTTTCCACTGCACTATAGCTCCAGCCCCAACTATAACATGTATTCTTATGTTACTATTACAACTACTACAATGAACCCAACTATTAAGTATAGATCTGTGCTTCTCACGGATATTGTTGTAAGCTTTTCTAAGTAGTTGTCTTTTCACTGAGACATAATGCCTGAAACCTACAACTTAAAGGAGGAGAGTTTTATTTTGATTCAGAGTTTATGGAGATTTTAGCCCATGATTAAGTGACTCTAGGATGGGGCAGCATGGCAGAGGGACATGATGGAGGAAAACCAGTGCACAGGAAGTAAAGAGACAAGGGGTCATGTCCACAGTGACCTTCCTCGTGTGACTAAGCCCTACCTCCAAAGGCAAGTCACTCATGTCCCTATAATCCAGCCACCTCCTCAAGTTTCTGCCTATGATCACATGAGGCTTTGACAGGACATCTAGATGTAAACCACAGCAGTAGTAGAGTCTCATTCTAGTATAATACAGTATCAAGGTCCTTAGAGCAATATATATAATACTAGTACTCTGAAATTGCGCTTCTTAAATATAGCATAATGAGTATGGAATGGTCTATTTTCTTCTTACTCTGTTCATGTTTGCCATCAAAACTCTGTTATTAAGCCTCTATGCATTTATAATTATGCCTACCTGTTTGTTCTTTTTCTCATTGTAAGAGATCCCTCTTTATCTGTGCTAATATTCTTCATCTTGTTTATTTTATCGTATGTGAATATTGCCACTCCAGCTTTATCATGCTCACTGTGTTCATAGTATATCTTTTTCCATTCATCTGTTTTCAGACTAGCTCTCTGTATTCAAATTTCTTCTCTTGTGAGCATATATTAGAATCTTGCCTTTATCCACTCTGGCAATCTCAGCCATTTAATAGTATTGTTTTTGGTCTCTAACATTTAATGTAATTATTGATATGTTTAGATTGAATTCCATTTTATAGATATTTTTTCTGTTTGTTTCCTCTGTTTTGTTGTTGGTGGTGGTGGTGTTGTTAGTGATGATGTTCCTATATTCCTCCTTCTTTGTTTTCTTTAAAATAATTTGAATATTCTTTATATTTTATCTACTGGATCTTTGACTGGATCTTTTGACTCCTTTTGTAGGTTTTTCTAGGGGGTGCATTATGCATGCATTGTCTTCCATAATCGCCCTAGAATTAACATGGTCTCACTATTTAGAGATTTCAAAATCTTGCAGCTATACAGGTTAATTTACCTTCACCACTCCCAGATACTTTTTATGAGTCAGTTGTCAAATGTATGCTATTGACATGCACTATAATCCTTACAATAGGAGCTCAAAATTTTTATTATAATAGTTTTACATATTCTAGATGATTTAAGAAAAGTCATTTATATTTACTTAGATATTTACAGTTCTAGTGGTCTTCATTTCTCAAAATTTTAAATTTACTTGCAGTATCTGGAGTCATGTCTTCAGCTCAAAGAATTTCTTTTGGATTTGCAGCAGTGCAGGGCTGCTGCTCTTCAAGACAGCCTAATGGACGATTTACAATGGAAAGAAAACGTCTATTCAAGCGTTTTCTTTTTCCTTCTAAAACAGTAGGTGTAAGAAAATGCTAATAAGGAAGGTATGGGTGTCTTAATGTTACGTGATTGGTTTTCTCTGAAGATGATATATAAGGAAGACTCATATAATCACCCAAAGCAAGAAAATATGAAGCTTAACCCATGCATTGATAACATTTAGCAACCAACCACTCTAATAACGTGCTTGCAATACTATTTTGATGCTTATAGATTCCCAGGCAGTGTTTTACCATGTATTAAAACGTAAAGGAATTAAGAAAGTTATGTGAGTAATAGGAGTCAATGAAAGGCCAGGCAGTAACAAGGCAAAACAACCCAAATTGATAGATCAAAAACTTAATGGATCATTCAGGACACAGTCCATCAGCTGGAACTGAGAACAAAGAAAGAATCACAAATGTGCAAAATCACCTGTACCAGAATGGTTCTAGCAGCTGTGCTTATGATAACGTGAAACCAGAAGTGACTCACTTATATATCAACAGATGAATGAATATTGCATTGCGGTGCATGTCCAATAAATGGAATAGTAGGCATTGCTCTAAGAGACCAACTTTTACTTAGTCTCCTCAAAATATTTTAATTGAGCTTTCATTGGGAAAAAAGTGGTCTTTTTATTCAGGCTCATTGTGTTTTTTTATTTTAAAAAGAATAAAAAGTTTTTAAAAACATTCCAAACAATACAGAATTTCAAAACATGATGATAGGTAATCAATGATGGCTGTTATCTTGCATATTGTTATCTTCAAAGGAGTTTTTCAGGTTACCAGATATAGGTATGCAAAATTGATCAAACATTTAAGCATTAGCTGTTCCTTTCAAGAAACCAATTGAAATTAGTAGGCAGTTACCTTAGCTATCTTGTATAGATTTCTTTTCCCCTTCTTTCTTTTTTTTCCGCTTTCCCTCATCTCAGTTGTTCTTTCCTTTTCAGCAAAATACACACTTCTCAGATGAAGACATATACATGGCAAATAAATATGGAAAAAATGTTCAGTATCAGTGGTCATTAGAGAGATGCAAATTAAAACAACACTGGGATTCCATCTCACACCAGAAAGAATGGCCATCATGAAGAAATCAACCAGTAACAAATGCTGGAGGGACCATGGGGAAAAGGAACCCTTCTGCACTGTTGGTGGGAGTGTAGACTGGTGCAACCACTATAAAAATCAGTCTGGAGATTCCTCAGTAAACTAGAATTAGAGGGCCTCTTCAACCCAGCTACTCCCGTTCTGGTAGTTTTCCAGAAGAATTGAGAACATCATACTACAGTGATATATGTACACCTATGTTTATAGCAGCACAATTTATCATAGCTAAATCTTGGAAACAACCCAAGCTCACATCAACTGAGGAATGGATTAAAACAGATTTTGAATTTTGATACAGCGGACTACAAAAAAAGATAAACTCAAGACCTTTATAGGTAAATGAATGCAACTAGAGACCATACTCCTAAATCAGACCCACATGTGTAAACATCATATTGTCTCCCTAGTATAAGAAACTGAAAGAGCAAATAAGATCTGAAAGGTACAATAGATACTATTCACCCTTGTGTTTAACAAAGGTTTATATAATGTTTAATAAAATTATGACTTACCCATAAATCATCATGAAGATTTTGAAAAAAATAATTGACTCACGTTCATCATATAATTCAATAGGTGGAGGTGAGACAGTGTGGGCAGACAGAATAGTCTCTTTGGCACTCTGCAAGACATGGGCATCTGCTAATATAATTACAAGGAACAATAACCTCATTATTTAGGAACATCCTCACTAATCTGGTAAGTTGGCTAATGCTGGTCAGTTAGGGGAACCTTTGTTGTATTGTCTAATTGCTCTTGAGAAGGTAATATAGATTTATAATTACACAAAACAATGTAAGAAGGCCTTTCTCAAGAGGACTGAATATATTTAAAAACCTTGGCCTATTTTAAAGTAGTTAAAACAGTGTCTTGTAGTTCTTTCCAGTTCGATTGTTCAGGTTCCTAGTGATCATTTTTCGATATATTTCTTAGCAGATCTAGGACATTTTCCAGTCAATTCCTGGTACAACTGGCACATGTAAACTGCTCACAGCAGGGCTACTCACCTTTCCTATACTTTCTGGTAGCACTGGAGGCCAAAGCACCAAAAGAAAGAGAAGGAAAGAGGCCTGTAGGGGTGGGGTGGGCTGGGGTGGGGTGGGGTGAGTGGTCTTTGTGCAATGACTCAGGCACTGTGAAGCCCAGTGGTTGAACTCTGATTATGGCAGACTTGTATAATTTTCTTTCATATTACAATAAAGTATTAATTTTATTTAGTACAAATTATATAAAAGGCATTGTTCTGAACCTGGACCATGTATTTTCAGTTTTTAATTAAAGAAAAAAACCTAGGTGCCTTACATGTTCCCATTTTCTTATTCTAAAATCTACCATTATTCTATTATTATGAATGTTTGTGGAGGTGAAGAGAAAACAATAGATTAAAATTATCTCTCTTTCTTCCTTATAAATTTTAATTAGAAAGGAGTGATAAGACTGGTGAGTAGCCTGCTAGCTTCAATACTTTTAGGGACTCTGGGGCAGAAAGGTTTTGCTTTGTGGTCTGGCACGTGGCCCTGGGGTGACTCAGGCAGGTGAACAGGGGCCTGAAATGTTAGCTAAGGGAGATGTTTGGGGGATGGGCTCTGGATTGGCTGGTTTGCATATGAAAAGCACCTTTTGCTGGAATTTGTTGACTATCTATCTCCAGAACTTGGCTCACTGTGAACTTGGCTCACTGTGGAAGGGACAATCTCTTCAGTCATCAAGACCCCAGACTACAGGAAATGAAAGATTCGATTAAACTGATTGCTCAATTTTCACAATCTCACTCATCTCTGTGTGGATTTAGATGTCAGTTATTTTAAGCGTGGATTTAATTTCTGCATTTCAGCATAGGCACACTTTACTCAACCCTCCAAGTCATAAAGACAGTGGTGCCTACAATGAAGTTTTCTATTTACTTAAGGAGCAAGATAAAAACAATAGCAGGTCAGGAGCAAAAGTCAGCTTTTCCCCTTTATTGTGACATTTGCTCTAGAGTGTGGAAATGTGTACAGTGAAAATATAGAAACAGGCAACTTGAAAAGAATTTAGAAAGTGCAATTACAGCCAAAAAAGAGAAAAATTTCACATTACCTATCTCTTTTCCCAATATGAAGAGTACCTATATTTTCTCAACACTAGTATCATAAGCATTTTTAAGAAACATATAGAAATGTTGGCCTAAGAATTTGCATGACTCAGAAACAAGATATTAGACCAGATAGAATTTGAATATGCTGCAAGCCTCTCTGCAGAAGGCAAACTCTTTCTCAGAGCTGCCAAGGGACCAATGACTGACCACTGACTGATTTTGGAAATCTATGACTGACAAGCTTATTAACAGCAAACAAACCAAGATATAGCTCTGATAGCGGTGGTTATGCAACTGGGAAAAATACAGTGAAAACGTGAGTGAGGCTGCTTTCCTCAAATAAGAAAGAGTGTTATGAACTTTTGGTACTTTGAAACACTGTGGTTTTCCCATACAAAGAAAAAACGGGAAATGTGGCATATGGAAAGGTTAGGGAGACGGTTTCTCTGTACAGATTCCAAATGGGAAAAAAATGTGCTTTCTAGTATATAGAAAGCTGAGACTGGGCTGATTTCTCTTCTATATGTTAACTTACCAAGAATAGGCCCAGTGTTACCATTTCCATCACCCTGCAGAAAACAAAAGCTTATAGAGGCTAACGACCAAGTCAAAAGCAGGTACCTAAGAAAGAATGCTAAACAAATCTGCCAGAATGAAGAATTTTTAAACACTGTGCTTTTTTTAGACCTTTGCTATAAATATTTTCCTTCCAATTTACTCATTTCTTAAATTTCAAAAATGCAGTAGATTGGGCAGTAGATTGGGCTTGTGTCTTTTTCCCATAAACATACTTTTCACATACGAATGGCCATCTACCACGTTTCACCTTTAAATGGAAACTTACTTTCTATAAATTCACAAATTCCACAGACTTCTGTCCCCAAATTACATAAACACACCAGCTCCAGATCATAGTGTGCCTCTCTTGAAGGTTCATAGTCTATTTTCTACAAGTGTGAACCTCTTTCATTCTGCCTAATAAATCTTCTTATGCCTCTCACTGATGTAGAAATCAGGGAACTTACTGCCTACTCTGTGGGTGAGGTGAGTTGAAGTCCCCATCTCTTCTTTGGAGGACTTCCTTGGACTCAATCAGGAGACAATATTGTGGACTCTTTTCTTTTATACTCTTCGTCATCCTGGATGAATGCTAGAAAAACAGTCCTCTAGAAAACAAAGAATAGTATAAACTGTGATATTTACTACATAAGCCAGCATACCAAGAAAGTATCCTAGAGTTTATGGAAGAATTTTATATTAGAAAAGGACAAGAGTTAAGAAACATTTAATAATATGGAGATTTGCTGATGTTTGTTAATAAAATACTTATGGAAGACAAATCATGCAAGATCCCAAATACCTAAAGCAATTTTAAAGGGAGCAACGTGGAACACTACCTGAGTTCAAAACATACTACAAAGCTAAGGAACCAAAACAGCATAGCAGTGGCATTAAAAACAGACATATAAATCAATAGAACAAGATGAAGAACCCAAAAATATGCCCACATATTTATGATCAATTATTGTATCAAAATATACAATGAGTAAAGGACAGATTCTTCATAAATGGTATTGGGAAAGCTGGATACTACATACAAATAAATGAAATCAGACCCTTATGTTACACAATGAAAATAGATGCTACACCATGAAAAGTGACTAGAAGAAAACACCTGGAAAAAACCTCTATGATACTGGCCTGGGAATAACTTTTCAGATATTACTGTCAGTCACAAGCAACAGAAGCCAAAATAAATAGACAAATCATACTGCTGTACATCAAACCGAAATTTTTCTGCACAACAAGAGTTCTGTTGTTTGGATGAGTACCCTTCAAAGTTCATATGTAAAAGCTTTGTCCTAAGGGTGGTGGTATTGGGAGGTATGGTGGACTTATTTTTATCATTTTTTATTTTAAAGAGAATAAAAAAGAACCGTAGCAAAATAGCAACAACATAGACAAAAATAAAACAAAGCAAAAACGATAAGAATGATACAGGGTTTCAGAACAAAATGATAGGAATCAACAGTGGTTGTTATATTACATATTTTTATCTTTAACAAAGTTGCTCAGATTACCAGATGTAAGAATGCAAGATTGATCAAACCATTAAAGAGTATAAAAAATAAAACCAAAAAATGGAAAATGACAGAGTTTCACTAAACAAGACGATAAGAATTCAACAATGGTTGTTATAGTGCCTATTGTTGCCTTCAGATTAGATTGTTTAAATCACCATATATAAGCATGCAACATTGGTCAAAAAAAACAAAACATTAACTGCTCCTTTCAATAAGCCGTTAGACAACAGCAGTACAGTTATCCAAGCTGTCCTGTATACATATGTAATTATCCCTTCCTTCTTGTTTCCTTTTCTCCTTTCCCTAATGCCAGTTCTTTCCTCTTTTGAGCAATTACTTTCCCTTTCATAATATCTATTGTACATTCTGGGTTTTATTTACTCTTTCATGGTCTTACATTAGGGAGACAATATGCTCTACACATGTGGGTCCAATTGATTTCACTTATAAGTATGGTCTCTAGTTGCATCCATTTACCCATAAAGGCCTCGAGTTTATCATTTTTATAGCTAATACCCCATTGTATAAAAATACCACATCTTTTTTATCCATTCCTCAGATGATGGGCATTTAGGTTGTTTCCAAGATTTAGCTATGACAAATTGTGTTGCTATAAACATGGATGCACATATATCACTGTAGTATGATGTCTTTAATTCTTCTGGAAAAATACCCAGAAGGTGAATAGCTGGGTTAAGTGGACTTCTAATCCTAGTTCTGTGAGGAATCTCCACAGTAATTTTCACAGTGGTTTTACAAGTCTACACTCCCACAAGCAATGGTGAAGGGTTCCTTTTTCCCAACAGTCTTGCCAGCATTTGTTATTGGTTGATTTCTTGATGATAGCCATTCTTTCTGGGGTGAGATGGAATTTCAGTGTTATTTTAATTTGTATTTCTTGAATGACCAATGCTGTTGAACCTTTTTCATATGTTTATTTGCCATTAGTATTTCTTCATCTGTGAAGTATGTATTCATTTCAGATGCCCATTTTTGAATCATGCCTTTTAATTTGGGGAGCCTGATTTTTTAAAATTCTTTATATGATCTAGATAGACATCCTTTGTCTGCGGGGCAGTTGGCTAAAAATTTTTCCCAATTCATGGTTTTTCTTTTTACTCTGTTGGTGATCTTTCAGTGTACAAAAACTTTTCAGTAAGATAAGATCCCAGTTGTTGATTCTTTGAAGTATTTCCCTTGCAATTTGGTTTTTGTTCATGAACTCTCTGCCTACCCCTATGTCTTCAAGATTTCTACCTACTTTCTCTTCCCATAGATTTAGTGTTTCTGTTTTAATCTTCAGATCTTTGATCCATTTTGTCTTTAGTTTAGTGCATGGTGAATGACATGGATCTAGTTTTAGTCTTTGGCATGTGGAGAGCCAATTTTTCCAGCATCATCTATTAAAGAGGCAACCTTTCTTCCAATGAACCTGTTTAGCCCCTTTGTCCAAGATAAGATAGCTGAGTGTGGGGTGGACTTTTAAGAGATGGAGCCTATCTATTCATCAGTGGGCATCTAGGCTGTTTCCAGAGATTACCCATTGTCAACTGAGCTTCTATATACATGAGTATGCATATACCACTGTAGCATGACGTCTTTAATACAGCCAAGAAAGATATAGCTGGGACAAATGGAATTTCTGCTTTTAGTTTTTTGAAGAATCTCCCTACTGATTTTCATGGCAGTGGTACTAATTTATGTTCCCACCTACATTGTAGAAATATTCCTTTTTCCTTACATCCTTGTCAACATTTGGTTTGTGTGTGTGTGTGTCCTTGATGATAGCTGGATTCTGACTGGATTAAAATGGAATCTCAGAGTTGTTTTGATTGTATTTCTCCAATGGCTAAAGACAATGAATATTTTTCATGCACTTATTGTCCACTTGTACTTCTTTGGAGAAGTGCTTCAGTTCATTTGTCCATTTCTTATTGAGTCATTTATTTTGAAGGGGGTAATTTTTTGAGTTCTTTATATATTCTAAATACTAGTCCATTGAAAAAGTAGTTGGCATTCCTTTTTTTGTAATTCTGTAGGTTGTCTGTTCATTCTGCTGATTGTTTCCTTTGCTGTGCAAAACCTTTTTCATTTAATGTAATCCCATTTGTTGATTCTTGATATTATTTCTTGTGGTATTGGAGTTCTGTTCAGAAAGTCCTCACTTGTGCCTATGACTTCAAGTGTTTCTCCCACGTTATCTCCAAAGTTTCTGTTTTTATACTAGGTCATTGACATATTTTGATTGGATTTTAATGTAGAGATTGATCTAGTTTCAATCTTCTGCATGTGGATAGTCAGTTTTTCCAGCACCATTTGTTAAAGTTGCTATCGTTCCCTAGCATATGTTTTTGTCCTCTTTATAAATTATCAAATGCTGAACGTATATGGTTGTTTCTGTGTCTTCTATTCCACTGGCCCATATGTGTATATTTGTGGCAGTACTATGCTGGTTTTTATCTACAGATTGTATAGTATAGCTCAAAATCTAGAATTGTCATACCCCCAATTCGCTTCCCCCCCTCCTCAGGATTACTTAGGCTACTCTGTGTCTCTTCTGATTCCATATAAATTTTAGTATGTTTTTTCTAGTTCCATGAAGAATGTTATTGGCATTTCAATAAGGATGGTATTCATTTTATCTATTACTTTTGGCAATATGGCCATTTTAATGATATTGATTCTGCTTCTCCAGGAACAGATGATATCTTTCCATTTTCTAATATCCTGCTCACTCTCTTTAAAAATGTGGTAATATACAAGGTGCAATATTAGTCATGAATAAAATGAAAGCATATCACTTGCAGGAAAATGGATAAATCTTGAAAGCATAATATTAAATGAAATAAGTTAGAACATAGGATGGAATATCACATGTTTTCTCCTATATGAGAAACCCCAAATGTAAATAAGTAGTTAAATAAAAGAGTGATGGTAAAAAAAAAAAAACAGGGAGGCAACATTTTTGGAAATGTAAAGGAAATCAGGGGAATGAGGTGAGGGGAAAGAGAGTGGGTAAAGGAATCAAAAATGGTCAAGATCTGACGTATAGGTACCAATTACGTATTACAAACATAGACTAATTTAAAGAAAAGGAGGACAGGTGCTTCAGTCATTGAGATGATACTCTGCCCTCAAAAGTGATTTAGGGACCCCTATACCTTCCTCACCTTCCTGGCTTGCGATTTTGATTACTTGTTCCAACACATACTCCCTCCATGATAAGCTGCCCCCATCTGAGACCAAAACCAATGAAGATGCCAAGTTTTGGACTTGAGCATATAGAACCATGAGCCAAAATACTGTTTATTTCATAAATATTCAGTGTCAGATATTTAATGTACTGCTAGGAAGTGGACTAATACAGAAGGAAACAGTCTACAGAAAGAAGAAAATATTCGCAAGCCATAATATGCTCATAAGGGTTAATATCAATAATATCTAAGAAATTAAAAAACTGTATAGCAAGAAACCAATGCAAAGTAAAAGAGCAAATGATCTACAGAGACATTTCTCAAAAAAAGACATACACATGACCAAAGAGTAGGAAAAAGGCTCACCATCATTAATGATCTGAGAAAGAAAAATTAAAACCATAATAGAATAGGAGCCCCCACATGTCAGAATTGCCAATATTATCAAAAAGAAAAAATAAGTGATACAAGGCTGTGGACAAAAGGCAACCCTGGTGCATGGTTGGTGGGGGTGTAAGGTAGTACAGCCACTGTGGAACACAGGATGGAGAGTCCTCCAAAACTTAGAACTAGAATGACTGTGTGTTCCAGCAGCTCCACTTCTGAGTGTCCATCCAAAGAGTGTGTAAGCAGCATCTGCTCTCCTGTGTTCATTACAGTGGATGAATGGATCAAGAAACTGTGACACACACACACACAGTGAAATGCTATTCCACCAGAAGGAAGAGGGAATTCCCGGCATCTGCAACAGGTCTGATCCTGAAGGACATAACTGAGCAAAATACATAGGTCACAGGAAAAGACACTGTGGTGGATGACAACTGGTGGTCAACTTGTAACATCCCCCTGAACTTAACCAGCGTGGTGTTGGGTGTGGGAGGCAACATAAGGACTGTTGCCAGCAGCATAAAAGGCAGATCTGGAAAGGAAGAAAAGAGGCTATTGGGTGTTGCTAGAAGCTGCAAGAAGCTGTTTGTTCTCTTGTCAGGCTGGTTTTCATGAACTTGGCTGTTTGCACCCTCCAAGGAGCTCAGGACCTTGTTGTTGCTGAGGATGGCTTACATTCATTTTGGGGGAGCTCTGGCCTCACTTTGAGCATTGCTTCCTGGCTCTGGAGATGCACTGTTCTGTCTCCTAGAGAAGCTTGTTGTGTTGGCTTTCCCAGTGGGAGCTTAGCTTTCCTTATCATGAAAGGAGCTCAGGACCTCATTGTTGCTGAGGATGGCTGTGGTACTTTTGGGGGCAGTTGTGGTTCTTACTCTGAGCATCACTCCCTGGCTCCAGTTCAGATCCTTCAGCCTGCTAACACAGACCCTTCATTCCACTGGCACAGACTTTCTTCCACCACTGACGTTTGTGCCTTCCCAGCACAGATCTGTGAAACAGGCCTGCATGAGACATTGTTGTGGGTTCTAGGCCTCCAGTTGTACTCACGGGAGGCATTGCTATGGGCTCTAGGTCTTCAGCTGGGTTCATGCAGGACATTGTTGTGGGATCCAGGCCCCCAGCTGGATTCTTTGGTCTTTAGTGTGTGCACAGATTTCCTGCACTCTCTTTCTGTGTATGATTCTTTGGGTGACTATTATAAATAATATTATAAAATATGTATCCTGTATTATTTTTTCCCCTTGCAAAAACCCCAAACCAACACATATACCGGGCATTATCTCACTTATTTATGCAAACTAAAAGGTCAAATTTATAGAGGCAGAGAGCAAAGGGTTGGTTACCAGGGACTCCTAGGGGGAGGGGACAGTGTTGGGGCCATGCTTGTCAGAGGATGCAAATTTACATAGGAAGAAAAAGTTTAAGAGATCTATCTTTGCAGTGTACCACTTATAGTTAGTAACAATATTTAATATCCCTAAAACTCTGAAGAGAGTAGATTTTAAATGTTTTCACTGTAAAACAATTTAAATGTGTGAGATAATGCATGTTTAAAATATAAATAAAATATTATGAAGAACTAAAAATATACCAGAAACATGGTTTTAAATAGTTATGTGACAATAATTTATTGCAGTATATTTTCATTTTAATTCAGTTCTCAATATCTCTCCTTAAGGCTTTTACTAAAAAGAAAAAAGGAAAAAAAATTCCCAGTGGAATCAGTTATTGGTCAGAACATAAACAGGTTTTTTTCTTTATCTCCAGTCTTAAAAAATACAGTGCACAAAATGGCAAGATCTGTACTTCAGATTTTAAGTCTGAATTTGTATAATGTTTTAGCATCTTTCCTTTCTTCTGATCTCTGCCTAAGCCTTAGCCACAAAAATACTCTTTTTCCTGGTACTTTTATTCTCCTCAGGAATGTATAAATGAAGCTGTGGCTAAGAAAAATCCACATAGCCCATCGTAAGGAAAGGAGGTGGCACCGGCCATTAAGTCAGAGGACAAACAGAAATGCAGATCACAACCCACAGCCCCACTTCACCCAACCCACTCCAGTCCCATGACGGGCAGGCACCACTGCCGGCATCCACAGTGTGAGATCGTAACATAAAAAGCAAAATACTCTCTGACCTCCAAATGTTCACCACATTTCCTTTTTCCCTATTATTGTCTAAGATTTAGTTCTGGTCGGGAATACATAATAAAAGAACTGACTGTAGCTGAACGTATTGAAGAGACAGGTTTTTGCTAGATGCAGCCTTTTCAGAGATTACATGGCTCGACTCTTTTGAGCTGAACATGATCATCTTCTTATTTAAATTTTCCAAATGGGCATAGTTATTTATCATTATAGTCTTATTACATATAGTCTTATTACAAAAGAAAGTCGAGGCTGCCTTTGCAAAAGGCACTGACTTTCCACTTGGCTCTGTAGATGGCCAATTAATAGTTAAAAGCAGGATACATCTTAGCATCTCTGACTTCGTTTTGTGTCTGTCTCCTTCATCACCTTAAACTTTGAGTCAGACTTCTGCTCAGCTCTGCAGTCAGGCATGTTTATCACATAAAGAGTGTCTAAAAACTCATGATATCAGGTTTATTTGTCCTAAATTTGTCTAATCTATCTCATCACCCTTCAAAACTAAAGATACTAGAAGAAGAGTAATTATGGTGTTTTCAAAATATGCAGGGCATTCAACCACCTTTTACAAGTGCTGTTCCATATGCTCTGAGTGGTGTCTAGAACTTTCTCTAGTGATTGGCTTAAAACTGTCATCGCCTTAGATTCCAGGCACAGCAGAGCCTTGGAGAAAAGTCACCCCTATCGTGGAACTGAGGCTACCCAGCAGGAGTCATCATCTCATGGAACCTGCATTGCCCGCTCCAGCACCAAGGACTTCTCCAGGGCCAGCTTCCAAACCACAACTGAGCAAATGGTCAACCAGACCACAGTTTGACCAATGCTATTTCATCATTTGTACCTCTAACTCCCTGCCCCAATTCGCCCTCTGTTTAAACCCAAAGTTCAAGCAAGTATCCCAGGAGATAGGGCTAAGGACAACTGGTCCCCTTGTTTTGCTAATGTAGCTGTATTGATTAAATTCTTTTCCTACTTCACTTTTATATTTTCCATTTGCTTTTTGGTGCAAGTGGCCAAAAGGGACTTGGTAGAAACCCCTGAGTAAGGCTTCCGGCCTAGCACCCTGAAAGCATGATTTTAACTCTAAAACTATGTTAACATTCCCAAGTCTAAAGCCTTCGTATTAGCATACCTGTTCTTTTCAAAATATGAGATGGTATTAAAGTTTGCTGCAAAAAGAAACTGATAAAAGCCAGATAGTTATAAACAAAAATACTAGCATCAAATGTGGGCTCAAACCCAGATAAAATCTCTTATGGTTCAAAATGACATTATTTAAGCTCCTTATGTTTTAAAATTTTTATTTGCTTAGTTATTTGCAGTTGGTCCTTAAAGAGTTCAAAAAACAAGAAAGCTGGCTAAAGAAGGTCAAAAAAGGGAACACTTCTAAAAGACAAGGTTAAAATTTGATAAAGTACATAGTCAATGTCAATGAAGATATCCCAGCATCTTTAGATTATTATAGAATTATTTAGAAGGCTAGAAGCTAGAACAATCTCCAAAGAATGTGTTATAGGGAAGCTCACTGTCCTGGAACTTTCAAGGGCCAGGTGTTCTGTTAAGTCTTCCCATGCCCTCTACCACTATGATGTGCAGGTGTATGACAACCTTATGTACAGTTTTGGGCACTGATTGTGTTCTACAGGAAGGCAGAAAGAGAAGAGCTCTACTGATCTTAAGGAAAATCCTCATGTCTGCATGTATTTCAGCACTGAAGTGATTTCTAGCTTTATGCCAAAATGGATTAGGTTTTAATCCCATCTATAAATTGTCTGAAGAGGCTAGGATTGCAGTGGTTTAAATTCCTTTAAAATTACTGAGGGCAGGGCTGGAGATACAGCTCAGTGGAATAAGCAACTGCCTAGCAAGCGCAAGGTCCTGAGTTCGATCCCCAGTACCGCCAAAAAAATAAAATAAAATAAAATAAAATAAAATTACTGAGGGCAGAAATAGACTGTACTCTATAGACTGTAGGTGGCTCTGGAAGAGGGGTCCTTGCCCACCACAATCCCTTGAGTTCTGACTTGGTGCCTCTGGCCAGCCAGGTGAAGAATGGCCAGAATGGGATAGTCCTGAATTAATCCTACATTGTTAAATATGTGTCTTGGTCTCTTGTGCCTTTGTCTTGCATCTATGGAAAAATATCCTTTTCTAAAAAAAAAAAACTATTCCAGATGAATTACTATTTACAGCAAGTTGAGAGTAATCCAAAAGCCCTTTAAATTACATAAATAAAAGCAATCAGATTTTCCCTAACACCCCAATTCATTTGGGACTCTCTAAGAAGATGAAGGCTTTATCTATTTCAGGGCTGGACTTCAGTTTTCTCTTGCATTGTAAATCCTTCTGCAATAAGCCACCCAGAAATCATTTTTGCATCTGAACACTGAGTACTCGGATTTGTGTTTCTAAAGTCATCGGTATATAGATAAACTCTTTAACTGTCTTGACATTCAGCTTTTAAAAATTGGTTTAAAAGCATTGGTTTAGAGCACCCCTGGATTTGATCTCCACTATCACAAAAATTAAATTTAAAAATTCATTTCTCTAAAGGAACATTTTCTTTCCAAGGGAATTATGGTGTTATTTAATTCTGTAAACCATAGTTCAGAGTCATTTCTTTACCCAATTCTGAGCTACATTCTAGAGATAAGAACATAAATATGCAAAGTGAAAGCAAGGTCATTTATTAAATCCCTACTGTGTGTTACAACCAGGCACAAGGACTTTCACATAAATCTTAAGGATTAAGTGTAATTCTATGGATTTATAGATATAATAGTCATGGAGGATCACAGAGTATTTGGCATTGAGTCCATTGAAGTGGCCCATGCTTGCTCATTTCCTGTTGCCTCTCTGATTATATGAAGCTGAATGAATGGACTAGCTGTTAAATAAATGTAACCAACATGCTATCTCCAGATAGGTCTCTGTGTCTACTCCTCTCTACTTGTGCCTCCACTACCCAATCGCAAACACCATCTCCTTCCCTTGGACAAAAGCAACAGTGCTTTTATGTGGTTTCCTTGTTTCTGTTCTTGGATGATCTAATACATTTCTGCACACAGCAGCCAGGTGATCTTTCAGATAGATCACATGACCTCCTGGCTTAAAAGGTGCGATGAATTCCTACTTTGTTTAGCAGTGATCATTGACTGTATGCAGTTGTACTCCCTTAGAATTGGGAAAGGAGGTTCTTCAAGAGATCCATACACTTTAAGATGCCTTCCTTAAAATTGTAGAAGACACTTCCTTTTCCTCTAGGGCCTAAAAATAGTTGGAATCAGCAGATATGTCTATGCAGGCTGCCATTAGCCCAGAGGAAGACTTGCCTGGTTGCTAGTCCCTGTTCTCCCCTCTTTGGGACACCTCCAGCACACTGATGGAGCTGTCCTGAGCCCAGCCTGGCCAGATCCCGGAATGGTACCTGGCGGGAGAATCAGGCTACTGGCCGGAACATATTTCTTTTGAGAGATCTTGTGAGATTTTGCCACCATAATGGAGATGGCATACTGATTTAGAATGATGCTCATGTGGACCCAAGACAAGTTTAGGGCTCTTACATTAGTTTTCTAATAATGACCACAAACTTAGTGATTAAAAACAACACAGACATTATTTTAGTGCTGGAGATCATATGCTCAAAATCAGTCTGCAGGGCTGAATTTTTCTGAAGGTTGTAGAAGAACCCATTTCTTTGCCTCTTCTAGATGTGCGGGTTCATTTATATTCTTTGACTTATGGCCTTTTCCTGTATCTTCAAGACTAGCAGCAGAGCATCTTCTAATATTCTAGTTCTCTTTTATGAAAGCCCTTGCGGTTACATTGCCCACTCTCAGTATCAATAATCCAGGATCTCCCCATCTGAGGATCCTCAATGAATTCCACCCACAAACTTTCCTTTTCTATATAAAATGACATACTTATAGTTTCTAAAGGACAGGATGTGGACATTTTAGGGGGTGTTCAGTCTTAAACAGCTGAACTACTTATTCCCACTGCCTATCCTTGGGCTTGGGCTTGGGCTGCAGGGACAGAGAAGATATCATATCTTACCAGTTTGTGCTCCCACTATGGTGGTACTTGTCACAGTTTGGATCTTAAATGTTCACAAAAAACTCGTAGGTTGAAAACTTGGTCCCTGTCTTGGTTACTTTTCTCTCGTTGCTGAGACAAAATACCCAACACCCAAAATGAAGGAAGGAAAAGTTTATTTAGCTTACAGTTTGTGGAGGTTTCCATCCATGCTTGGCTGGTTCTGAGGCAGAGTGGCATATGGCAGAGGGCAAACATTTATGGCGGCAGACCACAGCAAAAACAACCAGAGCAAAAGGGAGGAATGGCTGCAAGCAGCCTCTTTCTATCTCCCTTACTTTGTAAACAGCCTACCCCCACCCAGGGGGCATGTAGCACTCACACAGTCTCCATGCCCTCCTCTTCATAGGCTCAGGGTGTGTACAAAGTAAGCACCCTGGCTTCCTGCTGACTCACTCAGCCAAACCTCTAGACTCCCCAAGTTGACACAGTGTATCAAACATAACAGTCCCTAATGTAACAGTGGTGTTTGTAGCCAACTTGAAAGGAGTAGGTGCCTGGGGGGCAGGATGCCTTGATAGGGCACATTCTGTCACTGGCTCCTTCTTCCTTCCTTCCTTCCTTCCTTCCTTCCTTCCTTCCTTCCTTCCTTCCATCTGCTCCTGCCTGGCATGAAGTCAGCAGCCTTCTCCGCCACACACACCCACTACCATGATGTTCTGACTTACCTCCGGCCGAAAAGGTACTGGATGAAGCATGAACTGGAACCTCTGAAACCAGAAGCCAAAAAACAATTTTCCTCCTTAAGTTGTTTTTCTCAGACCAGTTGTCACAGTGATGGAAAGCTAACGCACCATCCCTGGTCTATCTTACCTGAGGGAAATGGGGAGGTGGGAGAGGTAGATATCCTTTATCCTGTCAGTCACTATAAAGACAATGACGCTGTCACCTTCAGTAGCTCTGATGTATATGAACTACGCACATAGGTGTGGCACGATTATATTGAGAAACATCTTAAGCTATTTCACTGAAGTGAATTATTTTGAAACCTTTGAAAGCTTCCTTGCTCCAGAATATAATACTAATTCTAGTGGATTAAAACCTAAATGTGAGAAAGAAAAATTATAAATTGTAACAAATACCCTCATGATTTGTGGTAATTTCTTATATATGACACAGAAATCACTCCTCTTAAAGAAAAAAGTTGACAACTTTGACATTAGAACATTTCTTAAAGGAATAAAAAGATAACAGAGTGGAATATTTTCATATCATACATAATAGAAAGAGGATCAGTATCCAGGATATATAAATAACTTCTGTTTGAGAAAAAGAATAGACACCCTATTTTTTCTAAATACTCAAAATCTTTGGAAAATCTCTTAACAGTATAAAATCCAACAGATTTTTACATGGAAGTGCTCTCAGTCTTATTAGTAATCCAGGAAATACAAATTAATACCACAAGGAAACATAGATCACAAAATTGCCATATGTCAACAAATCTAAAAGTACTATTTTTATTTATGTAGTATGGAACATTTAGATACTCTTATACACTGCTAGTGGGAAGACAAATGGAAACCACCATGTTGGAGAACAGTATTACTATCTAGTAAACTGGAAGATATATACATACCATCTAGCCCAATTATTCCATTTTAGGTTTACCCTTTAGAAATATATGTATTTATGTGCAAAAAACTCATGCCCCTACATGTTAACAACAGTACGCTTTACGGTTTCCCCAAGTGGAAATAATCCAAATATATGTTAGTAGTAGAATGGATATATAGTAGTATATACAGTAGAATATTGTACAACAATAAGAATTAATGAATGTTATGGTCAGTCGCAAGTTCCATTCAACGTTTATTCAACTTCTTCATTCTAAGCACTGAGCTAAGAGTAAAAATAAATTAAGATAAACTTTCCCTATGAGAACTTTCTGGGAAAAAAGTGTCTTTGAAAGTAAAACAAAACAAAAAACTGAAGCCACATGTAGTATTTTGGAAATGAAAATTACGAAACTAAGTGGACATTCTAATGGCTCAAATTTCATGAATTCTCATTCATATTTATATTATCTTACAATCAAGTACAGCCCTGTTCCTCCAGAGGAATTGTGCTTTTAATCTCATGTGCTCCATGAATTGTGAAATTGTAGGGTCAGAGGACACCCTTGGGGAAGATTAAAAGGGTAGAAAATACAGGACCTGTGTGTCTATGAGCAACAAGCAGTTTTGAAGCAGCCTGGTGGTTTAGAGCTGACAGTCTGGCTTTGACACCTACCTCTGTGCAGGCAACACTGTCCCCCTAGTTTCTGGGCCTGCCAAAATTCCCCTCTTAGCCCACAAAACCAAACCCCTAGCATCAAGTTAATGTCCGCTCAACCAAATATCGACCCTCAAAGGGGTAAAGACAAGACCCCTCCCTACTCCCCATCCTATGGCAGTAGGATGAGTCAGAGCGGGAATGGGGTTGAGAGGGGACAGGCTGAGACATAGGTACACTAACGTAACATGGCTGACAGCTAAAAACTGCTGAGTATGGGCTCTAGGTGCCTCCATTTACCTATAAAAGCCTCGTTTATCTTTCTTTATATCTGAGTAATACTTCATTGTGTAGAAACACTGCATCTTTTTAAAACATTCCTCAGCTGATGGGCAATTAGGTTGTTTCCAAGATTTAGCTATAACAAATTGTGCTGCTATAAACATGGGTGCACACACATCACTGTGGTACAAGTTTTTAATTCTTCTGGGAAAATACAAGAAAGGCAATAGCTAGGTCAAGTAGGACCTTCAATCCTAGTTTTTTGGGGAATCTCACACTGATTTCTACAGTGGTTGTACCAGTGAGCACTCCCACCAACAGCGGAGAAGGGTTCCTTTTCCCCACAGCCCCTCCAGCATTTGTTATGGGTTGATTTCTTGATGATAGCCATTCTTTCTGGAGAGAGATGGAATCTCAATGTTGTTTCAATTTGCATCTCTTGAATGACCAATGATGTTGAACATTTTTTCATATATTTATTTGCCATTTGTATTTCTTTACCTGAGAAGTATATATTTATGTCAGATACCCATTTTGAAATTGGGTCTTTTAAGTTCCAGGGCCTGATTTTTTAAAATTCTTTATATGTTCTAGATAAATGTCCCTTGTCTGAGGGACAGTTGGCTAAAATTTAAACATCATGTTGTCTCCCTAATGTAAGAAGCTGAGAGTAAATAAAATCCAAAATGTACAATAGATATTGTGAAAGGGAAACAAACTGCTAAGAAAAGGAGAAAAGAAAGAAGGGAAGAAAAAATTATATATATATATATATATATATATATATATATATATACTAAGATAATTGCACTACTATTCTCTATTGGTTTATTGAAAGGAACAGCTAATGCATAATTTTTGACCAGTTTTACATGCTTATATCTGGTAATCTGAACCACCACTTTGAAGATAACAATATGCAATAAAAGTTTTGAAATTCTGAATCATTTTAATGGTTTTTTCCTTATTTTTTATTCTTTTTGAAATTAAAAAAATGAGCATCTGGTTACTGGAAATTGCCTTTATAAGACTTATAGGTGTAGAGCAATCAATCATTCTTAGATACGCACTTTCATACACTGGAAACCACTAACACCCCATAAGTCTTAGCCTACCCAGCAACAAAGGCTGAGACCACAGACACCACCCTGAGGAGCTCACCTGGGAGCTCTCCCTGCCTTGCAAACTTGTTGCTCAACAGCGTGGTCCCCACCTTCGAATACTGTAAGTAAACCTCTGCTTCACATTATTTTCATTTTCTCAGTTCCTTATTCTGTGCAACCTGAAGAATCTTCAGCTTTCTCTGAGCCTTGCTTTACCCTTGCATTCCTCGCCAGGGTGAGAGCAAAAACCAGAAGAATGGGAGGCTGTTATGATTGATACATTGTGTCAACTTGGGGAGTCCAGAAGTTTGGCTGAGTGACTCAGCAGGAAGCCAGAGCTCTTACTTTGTATACATCCTGAGCCTGTGGAAGAGGAGGGCATGGAGACTGTGTGAGAGCTACACACCCCCTGGGTGGGGGTAGGCTATTTACAAGGTAAGGGAGAAAAAGAGGCTGCTTGCAGCCATTCCTCCCTTTAGCTGGTTGTCTTTGCTGTGCTCTGCTGCCATGAACGTTTGCCCTTTGCCATGTGCCACTCTGCCTCTGAGCCAGCCAAGTATGGATGGAAACCTCCACAAACTGTAAGCTAAATAAACCTTTCCTTCCTTCATTCTGGGCATTGGGGATTTTGTCTCAGCAAGGAGGGAAAAGTAACCAAGACAGAGGCTCTTGCCACAGGAAATCTCTAGGTCTCCAGACCCCAGCTGTGATGTTACAAAACTAATCAGTTTCCTTCTATGAACTGATTCCTAGATGATGAGAATCAAATTTGTGTCCACCCACAAGCATAGATTATACATCTTTCATAAGTTTCTGTTTGATGTTGTTTTCACCTTTTCCTTTGTATCTGCTTCTAATGTGTCTTCTTGTATTTTATTACTTACCCTGTCTGTACAAATACCATAAAAGTCCACCCCAGGGTAATCTAGTGTGTGGATGAATAAGATAGAGTTAGAGTGGAGAGAATATTGCTTCATTTCTGCTCTATAACAGAAAGTATTTGGAATGAGGAGACTGAGCTATTCCTCTTTATCCCTGCAGAATAATGCCAGACACAGAGTGCTACAGGATAAGCTCAAAGAGCTCAGTAGCTTACATTTATTTCTTTATCACTTTTACAAGGCCTGGAGGTCAGACGAGAGCTGTTAGTCTTGGTTGCATGTATCTCCTCATTCTAGAGTCTAGGAAACAGCTTCGGTTGTAACAGGCAGGGCCATTGCATGGCTTCTGTTTAGGCGTGGCAAGGATCAGCTCTGCTCCATCCCTTTGGCAAAGCACGCCAGAGCAAGTAATTGCAAACTGTTAATACTCACATTCCAGGGTCATGGCTGAGTGCTGCGCAGAGGTTTAATCATTACAGAGGTTCACATGCTAAGCCAGTGGTCAAGGGTTCTGTGTCTTACAGAAGAGGAAATTGAGGTCTTGGAAATTCTGTGATTTGCTCACGATGACACCAAGTCTGATCAGCACCCTGATTTGGAATTTCCAGCCTATGCTTGTGCCTTGACAACACAGAGTCTCTGCTGTCCCCCGCTACTGTGTGGTTCAGCTCACAAAGACAAGAGCAGCCAGTGCTGAGAAGTGGAACAGGCACACCTGATCCTGTCGAAGGCTGCGGCTGCTGACAAACTGCTCGATTCAGTGCAGATAGGGCAGGTTGTGAGCTTCTAAGACTCAGTTTGGACTGAGTCTATTTTTTTTTCTTGGCCCCCGAAATTGAACTCATGACCTCATGCTTGCCAGGCAGGCTCTGTGCCACTGAGCTAAATCCCCAGCCCTAGACTGAGCTTCTAAGACTGAGCTTCTAAGCCTGAGCTTCAGCCACTTCTCTAACCTAAACTGCCCTCCAAGTATGGGCATCTAGTTCTCCAGCAACGGGCATGAGCAGAGGGCGGTACATCTTATTTATATCCATTCATGGAAGTTGCCTAGGGTAGAAATGTACAGTTTTTGAATCAAATATTTATTGACTGAGTGATTTTGAGAAAATTCCATAAAATTCATGAGGCTCAGTTTTCTCATCTGCAAAATGGGTGTATTAGTCATGACTTTCTATCATTGCATCAATGAATAAATGAAATAGAGTTCCTATCACACTACCAGATTTCCAGCAGTGCATGTATACAGGGAAAACTTCCCCTTTTCTCCTCTTCCTCAAAATATCTTACACATTTCAGAAAACATCATAATAGGTCCTTCCCTGAAATCTGGCTTCACAGCACAGCGACTGTACTGCATTGTAACCAGGTGGGATTTGCAATGTTGCCCTTCAGAACAGGTAAAGGTGGGTGTGGCTCCAAGGGCGGGAGTGGAGGGAGCTCTGTGATCCAGCACTGCCGGTGCTTGCATCCCTGAGAAGGCAGGGAGGAAAATTTCAATGGCCCATTCTGTCAGTAAAGTTTTGACTGCAGACAAAATTCACTTTAAAAATATCAGTTACTTGGTTTTTAAATCAGCTTCATCAGTGGAATAAAACCACGGGCCATTTTCACATCTGCAGCCTTAGACTTCCTCTCCCAGCCTGGATGATCTCTTGTGTGGAGCCCACAGCATTCCTATTGCTTTCAGCTATTTCTGAAAAATGACTTAGTGCCTGGCTGAGCTTGGTGTTAAGAGGTCTGAGCCCAGCAAGCACCACAACTTGCAGCTCGTTGCCAGCTCGAGGCTTCTCACTCTGTCCGTCCATCCCGAACTCAGGGATTCCTTCTGAAACAAAAGCCTGAAGTGGGCCAGGGTTTATAAAACAGGATTTTGGTCCTGTCTTCTTTCTATTCTCTGGAGCCTACAATTGCAGAAAGGGAGAAGAATGAGCGAAAGGCCAGAAAACCTATCATCACGGTGCTCTGTCTGAGCTAGCGCAGGTTGGTTGTTACGTGCTCTGGCCTGGCAGGTGTACGAAGAATGGTTTTGCCACAGCATTTGGTGGGTTCTGTGGAGCACCCCCATATCATCCCCACTCCTTGAAACTTTCAGGGGACATTTTTTATTAAACCATAACAGATGTCAATGTCTCTCTTCACCTTGAAGAACATGCCTTGCAGACCCCCAGCACTTGTCTGGCAGCATAAACAATTTCTCTCCATCCCATTAAGCCATGGTTCCCCTTCTGTGATGACTGTCTCCCCTTCTGCAGGGTGAGTGCAGCTGGGTGGGGATAGTTTTTGTAGCTGCCAGACAGGAGCTCTGATATCTGTGAGTATGTCTGGCCCAGATGTGCGTAGCTCTTCTCTTTGGCATGCAGAAGCAAATTTTACCCATCTCTCTGCTTTAGGACATCAACCAAAATTCTTAGAATAACAGAAAAAATGTCCTATTCAATCCTGTTATAAGTTCATACAATGAATGACATCATAATTACTATTTACATGCAATATATAAAGTGCAGTATAATTGTTCATAGAATACAACTGAAACAAATTTCTAGCTAAACCACAACGATGTTCCTTAATTCAGTTGTCTTTGTCTTTTTGAGACAGGGTCTCACTGTGCAGTTCAGGCCGGTCTTGAACTCACTTTGTAGCCCAGGCCAGCCTGGAACTTGCAATGATCTTCCTGCCTTGGCCTCCCAAGTGCTGGGATTACAGGCGTGTGCCACCCCCTGGCTCCTTAATTCAATTTTTAAAGTAACTACTTTATGAAAATTTACCTTTAATTTCCACCTGAAAAAATTTAAAGCCTCTGGTTGATGATGACAGCTCATCAGCTGCTCCAAGCCAAAAACAACGACTCCTTTAGCTAGCACCATGTGTGTGTGAAGCACATACTAGATGCCTGGCAGCACTCTGATCTTTAAAAGCGGCTTTGCAAAGGCAGTGTTCTCCTCCATTTATTCATTTGCACAGATGAGGAAAACAAGACTCGGAATGGTTAACTAGATGAAGGTCACACAGCAGGTGACTGCTCAGCACAGGCTCTTCTGTAATTTCCCAGATTCATGTTACAGCTCACACAGACACTTACAACAGCATATTTCCAATGTCACAGAGTGATGGCTATTTAAGAGAAGTTTTCTCAACACTATTCAATGGGACACAAAAGGGATCCTAGGAAGAGCCGAGTAAGTTTAAGTAATGAAGGGTTCATAGTACTTAATAGTTTGATTTACTCTTCCTTAGACACTCAACACGCAGATGGATATTTTGCCAGTTTGGGAGCCAGCATCCCTATCTCACTGGCCCCATAACAATTTTTTAGAACAATCCCATTGGCCCCTCCTGGCACAGAGCTTAGTGGCTCTGTGACTTGGATCTGTGTGGAGGTTGGTGGGTGATGACAGCTGGCATCAGGCAGGCTCTGGTGCGTGGCTGCCATGGTAGTAGCTGTCGTATGTCCATTGTTTATTGGTGACACCTCCCTCAAAATCACCTTCAAAATCACTGATCTTTGACATTTCTTCTTCCAAGTCACCAACATAAGGGAGGCAGAGAGGCACAGATTCTCTTCCTCACTAGAGCATCCTTCTGTGTTGTTTCTAGATCCCTGTGTCACAGAAGCTACTAACTGACCATCAGGGTTGAGACAGCCCCTACCTACCTCTCTACAGTGCTCATTAACAGTCCATCTTTAAAGGAAGGTGTGTCGTTAAAATGAATTTATCCTAAGGCTTTCATTCAGAGCTCCTTGAAGAACCTGTTTTTCTTTCCATTTTGTGTATTTAGACACATTTTTTTGGTGATAGGCAGAGTCAGATATCTCGAAAGCACGCTTACATAACTGTCTCCTCGCTCTGATGTTACGCCGCATAATATGGATTCTCTTGCCTTCCACCTTCACTAGGAATCCAAACCCTGCAACCCTAACCACAAAGCTTGGATGTGTTTTAAATGATTTGTTAAACATTTTTAGAATAGATTTAGATGTACAGAGTACTTGTGAAAACAGTTAAATACGTTCCTTTTTATAGCACACCAGTTTCTCCTGTTACCATTTCACATTAGGATGGTGTATGTGTCATAATTAATGAACCGGTACGTTTACATTATTATTAATTGAATCCTGGTTTTGCTTATCTATATTTCCTTAGTTTTCCACCACTTTCTGCTCCCGAATCCCACCCAGGCCCCCACATTACACGTAATCACCCATGTCTCCTTAGATTCCTCGTGCACTGTGAGAGTTTTCAGATTGTCCTTGATTTGATGTCCTCGAGAGACTGAGAAATAATGTTCAAACCTTTTGTCAAGTGTCCTTCAGTTGGGCTTCATCTGATGTTTTCCTCACGATTAGACTGGGACACGGGATCTTTTGAAGGAAAATAACAGCACTAATACACCATTTTCATCATCTAATAACAAGGGTATAAAAATAAAGTGCTCAAAAAAACATCATATTCTGATCCTGATCTTCCTGTGGGATTAGGTGATTTGTTAGGCTGCTGCACTGGAAAGTTACCTTTCCACACAATATGTTTTGTGAGGAAGTCATTTTGTGCAGCCTACACTTAAGGAGTAGGCAGTTATGCACCACCTTGTTGAAGGCAGAGTGTCTACTGGTAAACAAATTACTCAGAATTCTGCATAGAAGATGTATCTCTTGTGGATTTATTGAGCTATTTATGTGATCATTTATTTATATCAATATGGGGTGTGAACATTTATTTTATAGTTTGGGCTACATTTCAATGCTACTTTAGCTTGTTTCTTTTTTTTTTTTTTTTTTTGGCGGTACTGGGGATCAAACTCAGGACCCTGCGCTTGCTAGGCAGGCGCTTATTCTACTGAGCTATATCCTCAGCCCTTTAGCCTGTTTCTGAAATTGTTCTGGGTTTGGCCATTGGAGCACTTTACATTGGTTTTTGTGACTCTTTGTCATGTCCCGTTGCTATGTGCATGTCTTTTTTTTCCCTCCCTCCTTTCCTCCCTCTTCCTTCCTTCCTTTCTTCCTTCCTTTCTCCCTCTCTTCCTTCTTTCCTTCTTTCTCTTCCCTCCTTCCCCTTTTTTCTCTTTTTTTTCTTTCTTTCCTTTTCCTTCCTTCCTGTCTTTCTGTCTTCTATGAGCCACCATTTCTTAAACTACAAACTGCCCCGGGGCTCATCTTTTGTATTCTATGACATCAGACTCTATTTTTTCCCTGTCATTTCCCTCCTCCTAGATTACGTGTCCCTTGACTGAAAGTGCTTAAGTCAGAATTCAAACCCTGTTGCAACTGGTATGTTTTTGAATCAGTACAATGATTTCACATGACAGACTGATCCAGTCATCTGTAATATTAATGAGGCTGAATTTAGAGAAGATAAGAATTAAGCTCATTATGAATTATTTAATTTATATAGACAATTATGAACAGTATTTATGAAGAAAGCAGAAGATAAAGGGGAAAAGTGATAAGCTGAAATAATTTTTCATTGACTTGAAGTAGTCAGACGCTGATACATAGATGACTCCCCACCAACAGTTGCCACAGGGTCATGGAGTTCACTTTGTCTAAGATCTGACTGAAGGGAACTGGGAGGTCCTCAGCTTCTCCAAACACTACTTTATATATTCGAGCGTTGCTGAGAAATAAAACATCGGAAAATAAGGTTGCTATAAAAACACAGCATAGTTTGTCAGCTTGCTTAAAAAATACCTGGTCATTAGCCCTGGAAACAATTTGTGTGACACTTAAAGTTTACAGTAGAGCATTTCTTAGCACCTCTCCAGCCCAATCCAAAACTGTCCTATTTAATCACAAGAGGGCTTATGACTATGGTGAGCAAAGGAATTCTGATGAGGGAAAGTTTGAAAGAGACTAGAGCTCTCTTGGTGAACTAATATATGTGGCAGATGAAGAAAGTGCTGTCAGCACTACATTGCAAGAAGCATCAGATTTCCTTACAGATTCTCCCATTTCATAAGAAAACAAAATTGCATGTAACATTGTGCCCCTACTAGAAAGATCCAACCAACTAATGATGTGAAATGTTCTTTTTTTTAAAAAAAAAAAAGTCTGCTTATTATGTGGCAAGGAAAAATGACTATCAACTACTACAATACAAATTACTATAAATGTATTACTATAATGTATATTCCCCTACATTTAACTAGTTTGTAGAATGGTTACTTATTCCAGTCAGCATTTTTTTGTTGTTTTTTTCTTGGGAATACATTTAATAGCTTTTGGATCTTGTCTAGATTATGAAGAAGCTCCATGTAACCCAGTGCTTCCTGTAAGTATATCCTGGTGGATAAAAATCACAACCAGCATTTTTATTCTAGCTCATTCATGTCCTTCCGCTGATTGGAAATGCTAGTCTGCTGACTTCCTGTTTACTCTCAATATTACAGAATCCTATAATTACTCTAAGGGGCAAAATAAAGTTTCAGAGCAGAAGTTACTGAATTGATACTGGGATAGTAATCAAAGCCCCACTTCCATTCGAGTGGCAATGGCTTCATCCCTTCCAGGTGAGTTCAATTCTGGGGCAGGAGGAAAGTTTTACCAGTAGGTTCTCTCTTCTTAGTTACTATTTCAGATCCCACAAAGTTTGGAGGAAGAGAAGGAGAGACGTGAGGAGCAAACAAAACAAAATAAAACTCCTTATTGACTGGAAGTGTCTTAAACTGCCTTGTTTTTATTTAGTCTGGCCACTGTTGAAAGGTGACATGTGCTTGCTGCGTGCTCCTGTAGGTTCTTGGACAGGAACCCCATTGATAGAGTTCTCATCTGCACTTTCCCCTAAGGCCAGTTACACACCCTGCTCTGATTTATCCTTTGCTCTCGGCATCTAGCTAGTTTCCATTCAGAGCCTCCCACTTTCCAAGTGGCCATAGCAGACAGACCTAAAACAACTCCCATGGACTATGCAAAATACCATGCTTCCTTCTACCCGGCAGCCTTGGAGCCTGGACTCATTCCCATGGCAGCCACCTGTCCTACATTTCGGCTATTTATCAGCGAGCCAGCCTATCACTTAACTTCAGATTACTCACAAAAGAGTTAGGCTGTGGTATACCATGTCCTTCTAATTTTAAGGAACACCTATCAAGCTCTGCAGATTTTTCCTCTGTAGTTCATTTTCTCTTGATTTGAAATGAAGAGCTACTGTAAGTACACGCCAACCTCTCTCTGATAGAAAAGGTCACAAACCACAGCTTCCCCCAGATGTCTTAGTTACTTTTCTCATTGCTGAGACAAATTACCCAACAACCAAAGTTAAGAGAGGAAAGGTTTATTCAGCTCACAGACTGTAGAGATTTAAGTCTATAATAAGCTGGCTCCAAGGTAGGGTGGCTCAGCAGAGGAGAGCAGTTCATGGCAGGTGGACTTCAGCAGAGCAACAAAGGGGCCTTAACAGCATCTTTCTTCCCTTTTATCTTACTGAGGTTACGAGGATTAGGGCTGTGCTGAATCAATCAGTGGATTTATTTAGTAATCACCCACCCTTAATCCGAGCACCCTTAATCCTAGCACTGCACCATGAATCAATCACATACTCTAGATTTAGCCACCTCTGAAAAAGCCCCTCCTATGACTGCATGAGGCTTTGGGGAATATCTAGACACAAGACGTACACCAGAGAAACCCTATTAAAAGAACTGAGACAGCTGGACACAGTGGTGCACACCTCTAATCCTAGCGCTTTGGAAGTGTGAGGCAGGAGGACTGTAAATTTAAGTCTAATCTGGTCATCTTAGTAACCTAATGAGAATCTGTCAAAAAATGAAAAAGGGTTAGGGATATAGCTTCGTGCAAAGGCCCTGGTTCAATCCCCGGTACCACTGAATAAATAAATACTTAAAAAGCACCTTCTTTTGGTCCACCTCACTTCCCTATTACCTAGGGTGAATCCCTTCAGAGTCCTCCTGGCACCCTGGAGGTTACTTCTTCACCCTCTAGGCCACTTTGCACAGGAGTCAAAGCTTAAGTGACCATGGCAATGCTCCTCCTCCACTCCTGGGACTTCAGGTGCTACTTCTGCTTTTCTAGGGGGGGACAAGGGGACTCCACTGAACCTGTCCCACTGTTTATATCCGCACAATCCCTAAACCCCAAGAATTCACGATCAGTATGCCTGGTCCACCTAAAAACTCCTCAGCGGCAGCAGCTGCAGCTGTCCTAGAGGCCCTAAGCCTCTCCAAGAGATACGTCTTGGCCACAGCAACCTTGAAACTCAAATTAATCTCACATGACTTCATCCAGTGGCCACTCCTGATGACTACCCTGTAGCTTCCAGATGACTCTGTGCCCTTGGCCATTACTTAAAGTTCTCAAGCCAGTGCCCAAAATGTATAAAACTGTGCATGCAGAGGCTGCTCCTGCTCTGAATAAGCAGCACCTTTACACTTCTCAGGTTAGTCAAGGAGGGCTCCATCCTGCACTTTTTCCCTGATATTGAAGCACAGGTCCAAATAAAGCCTCCCTCAGGTGATTCTGTAAACCTATTTGCTGTTATTATCTCAGGTGCTGTGGACAGAGAAGGTATGGGGGAAGATTGCTTCAGGATGCTGCAAAGTCTGGAGCATCTGCAGACACAAGGACATGACCCCACTGTCTAGTGTAGGCACACAACAGGGTGCGCTTATATAAGCGTGACTTAGCATAGATAACTGCAGGACGTTACACGGTTATGGCAGTACACAGCAATGTAAACATTGATCATGTCCTATGTAAATGGTATGAACAATAAAGACATTTGTTGTTGTTGCTGGCGTTGGTTCTGCGTGCTTTCTATTCTCTGGGGACTCACCCCTGAAAATACCCCCTTGGCCCCCTGCCTCTGACAAGGGGCGTAGTCAGCAGGATGAGGTGAGTGTGCTCTGCATCTGTGGAAACAGCACTTGGTAGGGAAGGAGAGCCCTGGGAGTTTACCTACATGCTTTCACGGGCCTAAGCCTGTTACCTTTCTGGAGGCTTGGAAGGCCCCCAGGGACTGGTGTCTGTCTGACACCTGGGGACATGCTGAAGTGATAGACATGCAAAGGAGGTAAACCCTGCCTGGCTGCTATAGGCAGGAGAAGGCTCACAGGTGGTCCGGGGAAGCCAGCCCATCGCTGGCTCCCAGCGGTGGCCCAGATCTCAGTGGCACCCAGCAGCAGGAGCACCCTGGTGTGGGTGCAGGTGCGGGTGCAGGCACAGGTAGAGAGTAAATGTCAGAGCGAGAAGGGGCAGCACGAGCCCTGGCTAAGGGCAGCAAGCATACCCTGCAGAACCACCCGCAGCCCAACAGTATGAGCCCTTCCTGATCACGTCAGTCGGGGCATAGCCTGCAGCAAGCAAGTAGACCAGTTGCGACAGGCTGGGGAGGCCCCGGAACAACAGCTGGCCGCCACAGAAGTCATGTTGCCAAGCACAGTACATACTGCCTCTTCCCTAAGCATAAGTCTCCATCTCTGGAAGTCTCTTATCATGTGAGGCCTGCAATTATCAGAAGGTAGAGGTGGAGAAGCCCTTAGTCCAAAGAAGAGGAATCAGGGTACTGGTCACCTCTACCCATCACACAACATACACAACCTACACAGCCAAAGTGTTATGGGAACTTGTAAAATAACTGGAATAAAAGGTGGAAGAAACAGTGCCTGCATGGCTGCTATGGCTATGGGAAGAAGGGAATTATAACACATAGTTAAGGCCACAGACATGTCCCAAATAGCTCGTATAGCCAGCACCCCCATTTTATGGCAGGACCACATGATGTACAAAGCACAGCCCCACTTGGGAAGCGGGTGCACTCGTGGTGTTGTGCCAAGGCTTGAGTGGCTGGTGGTTCTTGGAGCCCACATGCCACCGCAGGTTGCAGGCTTCAGCACTGAGGCTGGGCTTCGGCGGCAGCTCAGAGGTGGCCATGAGGCACTGTTACTTGAGCTGCCCACCACCTTGGTGAAACATCAGCTCTGGCGATACTGAAGAAGCCACAGGGTCTTCTGGTGATTGGAAACCCAGGAGAGCCGACATTGCTCTCAGTGTTGCCAGTGCTGAACCAGTGGCTGCAGTTCAGCCAGCAGCAGCTCCAGGCTGTCCAAGCACCTGGGAAGGAGACAGCAAGCCATCTCCAGAAGTTCTTCCTCCGTTTGAGGAGAGCCTATGTGGCACTGGGTACCACACACTCTGCTCCTTTCCCTTACGATGTCTGTTTCCCCAATTGCTGAATATACTGGGGGTGGGCATACTGAGAGGTGTTCAGATCAACACAGTGCAGGGGGAATTCCACTTGTGAATCCATGCACTAAAAACCATAGTCTGAGGATATACACACCACACACCACACACCACACACCACACACCACTGACTCTCTTGCAGGCTATGCAGGTTATGTGCATGAAGCAGTATTGACTACCTGGGGGCTATGGAAATTTCAGTCTTGAAATTGGAAGAGTTACAAGTAGATATAGCTCTTTCAACTCCCTGGTATGGCCTGTATAGAACCTGAATGGGGTGTGGCAAATGACTGTGGATTATCAGGAACTGAATAAAATGACTCTTCTGTTGCATGTGGTGGTGCCTAACGTTGCAGTCTTGATGGATCCTCTCACCCTGATGCTGGGCTGATAGGATTATGCTGTAGATTTGGCTGATGGCTTCTGATTCATTGCTGCCACACCTGACAGTCAGGATCAATTTGCCTTCTCCTGGAAGGGCAGGTAAAGGAACTTCCAAATGTTGGCACAAGGCCATTGGCATAGCCTGACCTTGTGTCATGGCCTGGTGGTCCAGGACTTGGTCGCTTGGATGAAGCCATGCTGTGTCACTGTCCCGCTATGCTGATGATATTATATTAAACTCTTATGGCCTTGCAGATCTGGAGGCTGCTGCAGTCTGAAGGGAGCTCTACTGGCCTGGGGGGTCGCATGGGCCATCAATAGAGACAAGGTCCAGGGAGCTGATTTGCCTGTCAAAGTCTTGGATGTTACCTGGTTGGATAAGATGAAAGTAATTCCTGATGCCATTACTGATAAATGCAGGCATACCCGAGACCCATGACATGACACCAACTGCAGGCATACGTGGGTTTAGTGGCTTTTGGTGGATATTCATACTGCACCTAGGGACCCTGCTGTGCCCTTTGTAGCAGTTGACACAAAGAGGCATGACATGGGCCTGGATGCAGCAGAGGCTGGTTTTAGGACGTGAAAGGGGCAGTTGTGCAGGTACAAACACTCTGAGTGCCATTTACCCTAATAGTGAGTGTAGATGATATTGGGTTTGACTAGGGCCTATGACAAAAGGCAGGTAAGCAGAAGAACCCTGTTGGGTTCTGGTCACAGTTGTGGAAAGAAGCTGAAAGCTGGTATTCTCTGGTTGAAAAACACCAGTGACATATGCTGCTCTGCATGCTTGTGAGGGGATCATGGGGCAGCTAACCATGGAAATACAGCCCAAATACCTCACATATTGGGGAATGTGCTTGCAGCACTGGGCCTCCTTCTTATCTAGCCCATTGGCAGTCAAGCTGGTAATGGTATTGGGACCAGTGACATATATGGTGCAGAAAACCTTACAGGATGATGGACCACAGATCATGACACCTACCCCCTATGCACAAGAGAAAGAGGAAACTTTGGCTTGCTGACATCTAACATATCAATGGGTCCAGCCAAGGCACAGCTCCTCAATGGACAGCTATCACTGTCCAGCCCAGGACAGAAATCCTCTCATTTGAAACCAGGACAGCAGGTTGAGCCAATGCATAGAGTTGCAGACAGTGTGGCGACTTATAATGCGTATGTGGCTACTTACATGTGCCCTACTAGCTGCAGGCCCCTGGTATGACTGAAAGGTACCATGGGCTCCTGAAAACCAAACTGGCCTATTTGGTTCCAAAGTTCACCATGTGAGTACAAATCTTACCCCAGGCAGTTCAATTGCTCAGTGACCACCCAACAGGTGACAGCCTGTTGGATCACCTCTTGAAAGCATGCCAGTCCATCTGCATATTCAACTCACAGAGCAAGGTCCTAGGGTGATGAAACAGACCTTAATCCTTCCCATGTTGGAACATGTGTGGCTGGGAGTCTGCTATCAATGGACTTAGGGTTGGCCCACAGACCCCTGGTGGGAAACTGGGTGTTCCTCTTGGAGCCCTGGGAGGAAAGACTAAAACGTACCACAGAAATACAGGCCCAGACTTCAACATGGCCCCAGGGGCCTTGGTGTGCTCTCCACCCAATACTGGAGCCACTGTTCTGAAAAAAGTGACATCAAGTGCTTGGCCCATCCGTGGGATCAGTGTACCTACCTGTTATGGTTGATACATTGTGTCAACTTGGGAAATCTGGAGGTTTGGCTGAGTGACTCAGCAGGAAGCCAGAGTGCTTGCTTTGTAAACATCCTGAGCCTGTGGGAGTGGAGGGCATGGAGATTGTGTGAGAGCTGCATGCCCCCTGGGTGGGGGTAGGTTGTTTACAGTGTAGGGGAGAAAAGGAGGCTGCTTGCAGCCATTCCTCCCTTTTGCTTGTGGTTTTTGCTGTGCTCTGCTGCCGTAAACAGTTTGCCCTCTGCCATGTGCCATTCTGCCTCAAAACCAGCCAAATAAGGACTAAAACCTCCACAAACTATAAGCTAAATAAACCTTTCCTTTCTTCATTTTTGGTGTTGGGTATTTTGTCTCAGCAACGAGAGTAAAGTAACCAAGACACTAGCCCCAAATCCTTTACTCCCGGTAGCCATGGGAACCCAGGTTTGATATTTTAAGTGGGGGGACAAGATGATTCCAGCTGCAATCCTATTACAGGATGAACATGTAGCCTGTATCCTCCCAGATGGGTGGCATCTCCATATAATGGAAGCTACTACACAAAGCTACAGAAGGGCTCTGTGAGCCTCAGCTGCTGAGCAGCTGTTGGCGTGGCTAGGAGCTGTCCAGAGCTGTAACACAAAGAGCTGCGAGCCACTGGCCCTCAGAGACCAGAGCTGCTGATGCTGATTCATCATTTCCATACAAATTGAGTGAAATAACCCTCAGCCAACTGGCAACAGAACTCTTCTCAACCAAGCATGGGTGCGTGCCTGTAACTACAACTAGTCAGGAGACAGACAGAAAAAAGGGGGAGTCAAGGCCAGGCTGAGCAATATAATGAGACCCTGTCCCGAAAAAATAATCCTTTTTCCCCTGATGCCCCAACACTTTTTATACCCCCAGTTCAGGTAAGGGTTCTGGTGGTGTGAAATACTTTTCTGGTGTGAAGTACTTTCATACAAACCCCGGGGATGCCCTGGTTGTGCATTTGGGCAGCCACAACCTCTCTTTGAACCAAAGATGGTCAGGTTTCAAAAGCTGACCAGTGAAATTTCCGTTAAGAAGTGAAGACACAAGCCAGGTTACAGGGAGGTAAGAGTGAGCGCAGAGATCAGTGGTCGTATTCAACATGGATTAACCTTAAGCTTGGTTGTGAAGGGCGGAAGACGGGGCCTGATAAAAAGGCAATGCAGATTCAAGGAAAAGAGTTTTGGGTTTGAGAAACTGGATAGTTTTATGGATTATAGAGACAGAACCAGTACTAAGGAAGAGGTGGACTAAACTCCAGGAAAATCATTGGCAGAACAATGTCATTCTGCAGCTAAGAGGGGCTGGCCTTGTGCTGGAATGAGGATGCTTCTCCGGAAACCTGAGAAAAAGAGCCAAGATATGTATAGCTACAATAGGCAGGTGAGAGACTGTAGGAACAGGAAGTGGGATAATTCAGAGGGAGGGGTACGTTGGCGATTGGAGGCAAGGGAGGAAGCCAGAGGACTGTGAAGATTTGTGATAGACACCAAAGGACATACAGAGGCTACAGTGCTGACCCTGGGAAAGATGTGTGTGCAGCCTGCAGCCTATGAGGTTTAGTGGTGGTTTTTCTGGCAGTGTTCAACTGCTGCAGGGTGGTATTGTAAAAGATTGTGGGAATGATCTGGGGTCCGGGTTGTACTTCAGAAAAAAGTCAAGATTATTAGAGAGAAAATGACTTGAGTCATCAAGCACGCTATCTACTCTGACTAGGGAAGTGAGGTCAGACAGGGTGATGAGGACTAGCTTCAGCATCTGCCATTGGGGACTTTCTATAGGCATTTGATCAGGATTCAGGAGCAAAGCACCCATGACCACAACACTCAGGTCATTGCCCCCGAATTTCTAAAGGCCATTCACCACGCCGGGAGACCAATCCTAATGGAATTTGCCCGTATATTAGAATTACACTAGAGCTTCTAAAGCAAACAAGTACATAATAATACTGTGCAAATTCCAGTGACACTGATATAAGATAAGGCCAGATCATCAAATCTACTGTATATCCAGGCTTTTTAGCCAATGTTTTGAATGGTCACCGTTCAATGAAACAAGTCAAGGAACAAGTTGGGAAAACTGCAGTCTAGAAAGAACAGATAGCTGAGTTCTATACACAAACTAACATCTCATTTTTGCTGATAGCTTCAGTCTTTTTATATGTTAACTAGGTGATAATTGGTACCAAAATTGACTGTCTTTATTTCCTGTCTTTGTTTCTGTCACTCATGATAAGATAGGGATGCTAATTAACCATGAAATGGCCCTCAAAGCAGCCAAAAAGCAAAAGAATTAATAGTGGGAATGAGAAGAGTGTGGACCCAGAATTTGGTTTTCATACTTGACAGTGGTGCTAAAATGCATATGGTGCTGTGTGTCAGACTTCAGTCTAAATTTCTACTCAGTTCTCCTCACAGCAGCTCTATGAAACAGGTTGTTTAATTATTCCCATTTTACAGATGAGAACCCATAGCACAAAGGTGATATGAACTTGCTCAAAGTCTTAAGGACAGCCTGTGGTGAAACTGAATTGCACCGAGGTTATCTGTCTCCAGAGTCCTTTCTTAACATAAATCTAGGTAGATATAGATACTACAGATTCTATAGATAGAGATTCAGGAATTATTAAGTTCATTAATTAAGAGAAAGGACCATGGGGCTAGGGTGGAGCTTATTGTGGAATACTTGCTAGAACAAAAAGAAAAGACAGTACTGATACATTAAGGAAAGGAAAAGTGGGAGAACCATGTAGTTATTGTTCGCAAAAGTCTAAAAAGCGTATTTCTGAAAGGATCCTGAATGCATCTTTTGCTCCCTGTCCATATGGCTGACTCACCGTGCAGAGTCACTGCTATTCGATAAGTATGTGTTACATGACAGATCACATGTAACCTCTCTCCACACTCTCCAGTTTACAGTTTTCCTCAATAATAACATTTCTTCTTGCCTCCTCATTTGTATTCATGGCCCCATCAAGGACCAGAACCTTGATTCCACCAGGGTTTTATTAAACCCTCATCATGTGGTTAATTCTATCTTTTTCAAAATGTCATAATCTACTTTCTCCACGTGAGCTGTCTCTAGTCAGTTTGTTAGTGTCTAGGTGTTTGTGTGTGCTTTGTTTTCCACCATGTTAATTAAATTACTTGTTGTGTAAAGGACTGCAGCGTCCCAGATGATGGAGATCAGGCAAATGTCAGGATGCTCATTAATGTTTCCTCAACACTTGAGAGAAGGGAAGGATGGCTATTTTGTCTTTGCCTCCCCCCAAGACTGGCAGATATTGGTACAATTACAAATTACAATTATATGACCCTAGACTAGTGGTTATCAACTTTGTCCATATATCAGAATTAACCAGAAAGCTTTCAAAAGTACTACTGTCTGGGTCCCCCCCCCAAGAAATTCTTATGTCATTATTCTGAGGGTTGGCTTGGGCATAAGGATTCTCAAGAGATTTCTTGTGAGTAATTTAGATTACAAATCCATTTCTCAAGACCTAGCAAAACTGTAGGGAAAATAATAGATGAAATGAGGTGTGTTTCCTAGTTACTTGTATATTTTTTGCCATTGTTGTTTTATATAAAGCAAAAAAATCTTGGCCTATCACCCTCTCTGTAGCTCGTAGGCTCTTAAAATTAGGAGTAGTATTAGTGTTTTATCTGTAGGATGTTTCCTTGAGTAACTGCTTATAAAATGTTTCAACTCCACTTGGGTCACTGAGTTGTCATGTAAACCAGTAATTATTTGGGATTAGCCTGTGTATTGTAAGAAGCATTTTTACCAGGATATTTCATTCATGGTTCAGTGATTTAAAAATCAGAGAAGCACATTTGCAAGTAGACAGGCTATGGTAGGACCACTTCTGGGGTGGGCCTCAGCTTCCTTCTGTTCCTCCCAAGCCACCGTCTAAAATTCATTCTCCTTATTCTTCAGAACTATAAGCTCCATGCATGTAGGAATAAATTATATTTTATTTATCATTATGTATCCAGTGATTGTCCCAGGGTCTGACACAGAAAATGAGTAATAAAATGTGAACTCATCTACAAGCCCAGAGGAGTTAACTTTTTATCAGCTTTTAACATGTTAGCCTAAATTAGACCGCCCAATTCAGTCCTGGCACCTGGTGGTTTTCAGGTCTGTACAGAGAATGAATAAATTGCAAGGAGCAAGAAAGAGTTAGAGGAAGAAGAGGCCTGAGGGATGCATGGTGTCCCATCCACAGGGAAAACAGCTTTTAGAGAAGCTAAAGGGCAGCATGCAATTATAGACCATTAAGAAGCAGCCAACGTAGAAGGATAGATCCAGTTAGGCAGCTGGAAATGCACAGAAGAGAAAGGAAATGGGGGGGGCACACAATGGAGATGAAACAGGTAAAGAGTTCAGAGGAGCTAGCTGTGGAGAAGCTTTAAGTGACAAAGATGGAAAATAAAAGTAAAATAAAGTACCAATTCCAGATATTTTGTTACTGGGATTTGCTGTGCTACGCACATGGGGAAACAAACATTGGGGTAGTGGCTCTCCAAGTGTGGTCATCTGTCTGGTGATAGCAGAACCACGTGGGTACTTTTCAGACATGCTTATTCTTGAGCCCTATATTAGTTCATTTTCATCACTGTAATGAAATGCTAGAAGCAGGCTAACTGTATAAAGAACAAAGCTTTACTTGGCTGTCAGTATAAGATTCTGAAAGTCCAATCAACATTTCACAGGTGCCAGGAAAGGCCCCCTGTGGCTACATCCTCTCTTTGCAAACTGCAATGATTGAACATGTGCTGAATGAGCTACCACATAACCAAACAGGAAGCCACACATACTGGAGGGGCTGAATTCAGGCATTTATAACCACTTTCTTGTGAGAACTATCAGAGTCTCATGAGAAATGCCCCAGTCTCCTCTGAGAGTACACCCCAACTGACCAAAGGATATTCCACTAGGACATAACTGGTGCGTGTGCACATGTGTGTGTGATGAGAGGCTGAGGATCAAACCCAGGGCCTTGTAGAAGATGCTAGACAGAACTCTACCACCAAGCTACCCTCCTGACACACTGCACTGCTTACTGATCCTTACTAACTCCCTACATTGAACTCTGAGGACCAAGCCTCCCATATGTGAAACTCTGGGGGACGATGTCCAAACCACAGTAGGTCCTTTCCCACGTCTACTGAATCAGAAACTCTCGTGGAGTAGCACCCATCAAACAGTCCTAACAACCCCTCCGGTGATTTTGAAGCAAACTGGGAGTTGAATATCACAGGTTTAAAGTTCTACTTAAAAACTTTGAAGACAACAAATGAATCTTTCATACGAGTGAATGCGATACGGTGAGAAAAGTTCCTTTGTAAATTTTTACAACTCCAGAAGGGAGGTAAGGAAGCTACCTGCCATGAACTCTTGTTTATTTTCCTTTTAATGTGGTAAGAAACAGGAGCACAGCTCCATAATTAAACTGCCCAACCCATTGCATGGGGGAAGAAATAGCAGGGAGCACATCCTCAACTCAGCGTCAAGACAGCTTTTCTTACCAATTCCCTCTGATCAGTACACAAGTCTATACATCACAAAAGTCTTCTTGGTGTAGTTTTTTTAAAAAATACTTTTGAATGTGATCAAACCCACCATATGTAGTATCAATCAAATTATTAGTTTTTCGCATAAAAGCTCTAATTTGGGTTTGACTCCATGGTCAAAGTAGTAGCTAATACATAGAGCGTGCATCTACTGACATTAACTTAGCCCTTATGTTTATAGTAGAGAATCAGAGGCAGAGACATTTGAAGGTATCCTGAAAACAATGGACAAAAATTAATTAACAAACATTTTGCAAATTGAAATATGGAACTATGAAGCAAATTGTATAATAAAATATCTCATATTTTATAGAAGTTATTGTCAGCCCTTCAAGGAGATAGATTTAAGCTCACTCCTCCTCTAGCAGAAACAGAATTTGGCTTCAGTTTCTGAGAAAATCTCCACCTCCATCAGCCTACTCCAGGAAATCTATGATAAGCAGGAGCTGTTAACCCTGGGGAAATAAGCATCTGAGGAAGCCAGCATTGTCCTGAAAACTGGCAAAAGAGAAGAAAAGTCTGCAGCAGTGTTACAAGCAAGCAACTTCCCAATGGCTCCAAACCCTCTGCATAGAACGCTCTTTTCACATGGGGATGTGTTGAATAAATTCACACAGCACAAATGAAACAAACTGTAAAGGGCACTTCCGTGTCCAGAATTTTTATTCGAATTAAATGCTTATTCACCGAATTTCTGCTAATGACTTTACTGATTTGCTGATTTACTTGTGGTAGAATATGTCATTTATTTTAACATATGTCAGTTTTAGTATAATTTCAGGAAGTTGTTGTCAACCTTTGCTACACATTTCAATCAATTAGGGAGCTTTTAACAATCCCATGCTGAGGCTGTGCTTCTCCTCAGGCTGATTAAGTCAGTTTCTGGTGGCAAAGAATACCTATGAAAAAGCAAATGATGCCTCAGAAAGATAAATGGGCTCTGAGGAAAGTAGACAGGACACAATATGATTGTTTTCTGACTATATTCGGGTGCTGGAGAAGATGGGAGCAACCCAGTTGGAAACAGGCAGACTTAAAAGAGAGTTCATGGTTTCTTCTGTTCCTACACCAGGAAGAGGGGTGGAAAGGATCTGCAGGTGGTGTTGGCAAGTCTCAACATCCGTTGTAGAGACTGTGAATGATAGCGGACATTCTCATTGTGAGAACCAGGGCTGCTACAGACTGTTCACTGGATGCTATAGCCACAGAGACACAACTAAAGATCCAGTACAGATGGTGGCCCAAAGCATGCCACCCCCCAGGGGACAGGTACACTTGGACAAAGTCAACTGAGGAGTAAGAAAGGCTCTTTCATGGGTGCTGAAACCCTCTGACCTACTAGATGTAAAGGAAGATGTCTCCATGATGACTGAGATGGGATTTACTAAAAATTCTGTCAAAAGATAAATTGAAACAAAGTTAAAGCTCTATTTGGCTTTTATCTTTTCATTCTAGAATCAGGTGACACCTCATTCTGTAAGATAGAATGATTATTTTGATACACCAGACATGGTTGGCATTATAGATAGAAAGGGGCCCGAAGGAAGCAGAAACAGAACAGAAAGTGAACTGATCATTTTAGTTTTCTTTCTCTCTTTCTTTTCCTCTGTCCTTTTTTTTTTCTTTTTTAGGCAGGGTCTCGCTATGTAGTTTAGGTTGGCTTTGAACTCACTATGTATGTAGTACAGGCTTGCCTCAAACTCACAGTGATAATCCCTCTTGCCTCAGTCTCTCTAATATTGGAAACACAAGCATCTGCCACCACACCACCCAGTCTTAAAGTTACCTTTCTTATCGGGTTATATCAGAGAAGATTTCCTAGACACCTCAACTCAGTTCACTGAGGTATCCTCAAGTCTTTGTTTTTGTTTTTTAAATAGCCTATGACAAAGTTCAGTTCCATTCTTTTGCGTTTTGCGGGAGGGAATCCACCCTGGTTTGGTCTTGCTCTCTCAGTGTGCAGTAGCTTCCTCCAAAATGATGGTCCTTCATCAACTTCATTTAGCGTACACTGGGATGGGGTCTTGAAGATTGTTTTGACTAAGGCTTCAAAATAATGTGAAGCTTTTTATACTTAAAGTTGTAGGATAAAACTCGTATGCATCGTATCAATATTTAACAGACTGACCTACTGTCAGAGCTCAGGGAAGTACCCAAAAGATCACATCTAAATTACAGCTCTAGGATTAAATGACTGATACAAAGAGAGTACACTTTTAGATAGCCAGTGTTGTCTACTTTGGAGGACGTTGCCGGAATTCTCAGGACAGGTCTAAACACAAAATTTCAACACAGAAAGCCCTAGAGCGTTGCATGGTTCTTGATAAACATAGTTTCACTCCCAGTACTGGAAGCTGCTTGGGGAACTGTAAGGCACAGCTAAGCAGGCAACCTGGCCACAACCAGAGGTTGGCTATCATAAGCATCTCTAACCCATTTGTTAGGAAGAAAAAGGTAATACCTTTTCCTCACCCATCACAAGGGTCATGGCCAACATGCTTATAAAAACAGATTAAGAAAAGCATAATACGTTTATTTAACCTAAGTTTTACATGATACTGGAAACTTCATAGAGGTCCAAAGACCCAGGGAGAAGTGTCTTTTGTGTTTAGATTTGATAAAGAGTGAATAGTAGTGTAGGATGATACAACAAAAAATATCTGATCTACTGGTCATTAATGGAGCAAAACTTAGTGCTGTGACCTGCATATATGTCTACCAATGCCCATGTGTTAAAGGTTTGTCCTAGGAGGGGTGTTATTGGGAGATGGTAGAACCTTTAGGACATGAGAAGCCCTTGGGAGCTAAGCACCAACCACAAAAGTGTGGAAGCTAAGAAGCAAATGGAGGAGAGGTAGCTGGCATTTTAGACCACAGATGGCTGAAATTTATGCTTGCAGAAGGGAAAACCAAGAAGCAGTGTGATTTGGAATGTGTAACTCTAGAAAGATTAAGGACTTTAGCAGCATCAGCTACAGACAGGAGTTGCATGTGTGGTCCAGCAGAGAACATGCTGGGTGTATCACTGCATGGGGTGGGACAGAGTATCCATGGATGAGAAGTCATCCATGGGAGAAAACAGAGGGGACAAAAGTAGAAGGCCAAGGATGCATCCTGGAGATCTACTGAATTTGAATGTTTGTCTCCCTCCAAAACTGATGTTGAAATTTAACGCCCAGTGTAACCATATGAAGAAGTGAGGTCTTCAAAAGAGATTAAGCCATGAAGGTTTCTCCCCGCTGAATGGGACGAAAGCCCTTATAAAGGAGATGGGAGGCTGCAGCAGAAGGATTATGAGTTCCAGCCCAGTCTGGATCACTTAGTAACTTAGAAAGACCCTGTCAGGGCTGGGGATGTAGCTCAGTTCAAAGACGTATGTTTAATCCCCAGCAGTCTAAATAAAGTGTACACTCCCCCCACCAGCCAGTGTACTTCAGTTTCTTAGTTGTCCAGGTAATAGCTCCTGTTCCCGTCCAGTTGCTCCTGTCTCTTAGGAATGGCTGGCCACTGTGATGCATAGCTGGTCACCGTGATGTACACTGTATAAATCAATCCCCAACTGATGAGCCATTCTGCCTCTGTACTTACTGCCTGTTTATCCCATATAAGCCCTAGACCACAAGAGATCAGGGCTTGAATTTCTGGGAATGATCCATATCAGTGCCTGTCGACATAAATAAATCTGCCTCCAAATCCTGGATGAGATTTTGATGTTTCTGCTTCCCATTGCATCTGGTGCATTGGCCAGAAAGACCGACCATGCTGACTTCTTGGGTTACCAGTCGTGGCCCTCTCAGAAAGAGCAAGGACCTCACCAGGTCACAGCAAGAAGGTGAACCCTTGAGATTTCTCAAGTCCCCTTGTAAGTCTAGAGGAGGATTCCTGGCTCTCCACTCAAGCAGCTCACATCAGACCCCAGAAGGAAAAGGTTGCAATCTGCCTACCTGCCTGCCTGATTCTAGTAAGACCCCAAAGGTACCCCAGTTAATCAGTCTGTCAGTCCTGCTCAATTTGAGCAGAAGAATTTTGTCAACTCTTGTTAGTTAAGGCCTTCCTCAAGGGAAGGGCGGTTGGAATGTTTAACCTCTGAGGGCTTGCTGAATGCATGTGTGAATGGGTGAAACAGACAGCGTAAGCAATGGGCGGCTCCATCTGTGCACCAAGACTGGGGAGCACTGGTCTCCATGGCTGACTGGGCCCTCACCTGTGGTTCCATTGTGGTCGACATAGGGCCAACCTGTGACCTTCCTGGTAGACAATGGAACAGGACTCTCTGCCTTCAAAACTTCCCTCGGTCAAAAAGTTACCATCACCAAAGCAACTGGGACTCTTGCCCTTCACCCCTTCACCCAGGCACAAACTTGCAGCCTGAGAGGATATCTCACAAAACATGAATTCTTGTATAAACAAGTCCCCATACCACTTCTGGGAAGATAACTCCTCTTCAAGTTAGAAGAGACCATATCCTTTACACCAAGCTAGTCTCATTTAACCCTATGCTGTCAACCTTTACTGTACCCTAGGAGAAAGATGATGCCTGCCTCCACCTCAGATAGACAGGCACAGTCCTAAAGCCCTGAAGACTCTCCTCCCAGAGGTAAAGGACTTGCCTCTGGGCCTGGCTATCAATCAGCTGCCTCACAGTGACCTTCCCCCGCAACACACAGTGCTGTCAGATGTCACGGGAAACACAAACAGGCATCCGGCCACACGTCAGGCTGATAAACTGTTGATCACCTTGGGCAAGATCTCCATGCTGTCAGCAATACAGCCATCACCTTGCACTCTGCAATTCCCGACACATACAACCCATTCCCATAAGCCCTTGCAACTGGGAAAATCCTGAGATAAAAGGCCAGCTCATGTGGACTCACTTGCCACAAGGCATTGAAAACTCTCCCACTACTTTCAGGGAGGCTCTAATAACAGATTTGACCATGCCACCAGCACCTTTTCTCAGAAGTTTCTCCGTCCCTTTTAGCTCTGTCGTGGTCCCCAAACAGACAGTACAGACCGTCAAACTTCCAAAATATACCTCTCCTGCCTGTAAAGCCAGTTCAAGATCTCTGAGCTGTTAATGCCAGTGTTTGCACTCCATATACTTTGTCTCAGTCTGCTGCTACCCGTACACCTGCCTGGACCTAAAAATTGCCTTCTTTTGCATTTGGCTCTGTCTACCAGCCCCTCTCCACAACTGACCTGGAGAAAGCATTTCTGATTAATGACACTCCAAGTTGCCTGTTGGAAAGACACAAAAGCTCTGCTGTACTATCTTGCAGAAACCAATTACAAGAAAAAAACCCACAAATTTCTTGGAGCTGCTGGCTTCTATAATATCTGGGTCCTTGAGTTCACAAAAACAATGATGCTTACTCAAGACTATCAGCCTCTGGGAGCACCCAGTGGCCTACCTGTGCAAATACTTCGATCCAGGAGCGAAGGGCTGCCTCCCCTGTTGCCTCCACACTCTGATAGCCACTGTCTTTCTGATCAAGCTCACCTTAGGCCAAGATCTAACTGGCCAGGTGCCACATGCTGTACTAGACCTCATCCAGTAACAAGGACTCTTATGTAAAAATCCCCACCTGACCCTTGTGGTAATAAAACCACTCAATCCTGCCATGTACCTGCCCACAGAGCTGGGCCCAACAGACCATGACAACCTGGCACTCTCTGATAAACTGTTCCTGAGATGATCAGACTGACAGATGCTGACTACACCCTGTGTACAAAAGTAGCTCTGCTGGGACAGGCTGGATATGCTGTGGTCCCCTTAGACAACATTATTTTGGCCAAAGCTCTCCTGCTACTGCTTCCTGCTACTGTTCAGAAACCCAGTCCAGAGGCCTAAGCCCCCTCTGGGGATCCAGTTCAATGAAACATCAGCCCCCGCCAGAAAAAAACTATCTGGTACTCCTAGAAGATCCATCTTAACCAGAGCCAGACCTGCCCCCAGTGTATGTTCTGCAAGCTCAAGCCACAACGCTGGCACCATAGCCCTGCAGCCGGCTCAGGCTTCAGTGTCTGTGTCACTGGCCCCAACCTCCCATTCCTTACCCACACTGAAAAGACGTTTCTAGGGTCCTACTCTAAAAACCATCCCTACATATGGCCTACCCTTGACATACAGTATACAGGCCACAAGAAATACAACCTTAAGGAAACACCTTGTACCAGTTAAAAAACTATCTGTAGACAGTCCTGCACACACATATAACCCAAATACATATTAACTACCTTTACAAAGTTCAGAAACCCAGCCTTAGATCCACTGAAAAATTTACCTGGACCGTTCCTCTGAGGCTCACTCTAAGGAGACAATGCACCCAAAGCCCTGCTCTGGTTACTAGATGCTGGGCAGTCCACATGCAGCTGAAGCCGGAGGACGTTGTTCATGGGATTGCTCTGTACCTATTCCCCTTGGTTTTTGTGTCTTTTCAGGCTGCTTACCAGGTCCTTGTTTCCCTACCCTCCTGCTATCTGTGACTTTCATTAATTGACCTGTATTCTGCTTACCACAGTCCATGCTTCTCTGCTCCCTGCTAGCTGTGGTTTTTGCCTTAAACTCTATGGATGGTTGCTCCAAAAGAATAGAATAATCAATCAAACACTTGAGCAAGACTTGATGAGCATCAAGAGCACAATGGACCCTCTCCTAGGTCAGATTAACTCCCTCACTCTCTTGCCAGAGTAATGTGACAGAAGAGACAGGCCTAAATTATGTCTCTTCCTAAAATGCAACTTAGGGAAAAATTCTATAATAAAACAATCTTGCAGACCTTGGCAAGAGCCCATTCTAGGATCACTGAAAACTCTATGTTACCACTTCTAGTTGGGCCTTGTCAAAAGATCATATGTAATATGTCGAGCAAAGATTTGCTGGGGAAACTAAAAGAGGGAAATGTAGCAGAAAATGCTCCCCAGCTATACTACAGTTTCTGAGCTGCCCAGGTAATAGTTTCTATTCCAGTGTTGGTTGCTCCTGTGTCTTAAAAAGGGCTGGTCATTGTGATGCATAGCTGGTCACTATGATGCACATTGTATAAACCAATCCCCAGTTGATAAGCCATTCTGTCCTGTGCTTCCTGCTTGCTTATCCCATATAAGCCCTACACAGCCAGAAATTAGGGCCTGATATTCTGGGAATGATCTCAATCAGTGCCTGTCAATGTAAATAAGTCTGCCTCCAAATCCTAGGTGTCACTTCGGTGTTTCTGCTTGCCACTGCACAAGAAAGGAGGAAGAGAGGGAATCTCTCTTTTTTTTTTTTTAATTTTATTTTAAAGACAAAAGAATGGAGACATATGAACCAGAAAAGCCATAAACAATACAGAAAATACAAAGTTATACAGAATATAGTAGGGAATTAGAACTGGATGTTGTATTACATAGTTATC